>PVJL010014598.1:0-27507 GCA_004026885.1 Lyroderma lyra
TCATCATGCTTAGTGAAATAAGCCAGACAGAAAAAACAAGGAACTGTATGACTTCACTCATATGCGGAATATAAAACTGAAAGCAAAGAAAAAAAGAAATGAACAAACAAATAACCCATGGACACAATCAATAGTTTAATGTTTATTTGGGGACGAGTGGGTTAGGGAGGGGAGAAAGGGGAGGGGGTGGGAGAGGAGGTGGGGGAAGCTAAATATAAGGTGATGGAAAGAGAAGTCACATTAGGTGGTGAACTGATTACACATCAAGTTGACAATGCACTGTAGAATTGTATGCCTGAAACCTGAGTAGTCCTTGCTAACAGATGTCACCCCAATAAGTCTAACAATAAAAATGAATTTTAAAAATAGATATAGTGTAGATTACCCTTCTTAGGAAGCAGCTTAAATGGCAGCTGTGACTCTGTCCATGTTTTTCCTAATTTGTTGAAATTAGTTTGCTTACCTAACACAGTGCACACAACCTGCATTTTCATGCACATCTGTGCTCACATGAGTGTTATTGTATTTCAGTCTGTATGTAGTCTTTGCAACAATTAGAAGGAGTTTTTATTTTATCAAAACCCTCTATTCATTTCCCTTTCAGAATGATGTTCAAGTTAAATATGGAATTGCTAAGGCTGTAACATTTCAGGTATAATTGGTTTGCAAAGGACCTTTTCCGTATTCCACTAGAAAGAATGACAGTCAGTGTAGCAGGCTTTCAACGTATGAGGTTCAGGTACAGCCTTTGGTGAGAGTGAGCCAAGTAGGAAAGGATAGTACCTTGTGTTTGCAGAATAAGAAGCTTGTTGAGATTCGTCTTCTTCATCTCAGTGTCATCTTGACCCCTTGTTTCCAAGTTGTCTGCTACTTTTGTTTTCTAGATACCCCAACTACTTTGTATCATTGGAACCTAAGTTTTCAACCTATCTATGATGTACTGCTCTTTCGAGGTGTTCATTTGGCATCGGTGAGTAACTCACTCACAGAAAAACATTCAGAATGTCCCCAGGTGAGGCCAGGCCTATTTTCATTCGTCACTTAAATAATCGTTACACTATTTTTGGCAAAACAACTCTTTGAACTCTGTCCCTAAGTGCTTGGCTCCAGAGTATAGCAGATACAACTTCATAGGAAGCCCATTGGAAAAGCCTGACCTTAAAATCTAAATGAAGTAGCACTTATAACCCGAAGGACTTCCTTTCCCTATCATAACTGTCACCCTGACGCAATCCCAACACTGAAAAAACAAGCCCTACTTGACATCATGGCAAGAAACCAAGCCAAAGGTTTGTAAGTACAGAACAAGCCTCTTAACTACCAGGGTGAGGTCGTTTGTACTGGAACAAGTCTAAAAGGTTACCACAGCCTTTCCAAGCAAGAAGGGTCACACTCATAAAAATTTAGAGTCAATGAAATGGAATCAACCATAGCATTCACTACAGCACAATATGAACGAAACAAATGTTCTCTTCCAGAGAAATCACCTAAGAATCCCATAAGCATGTATGCAGTTGGAGCAGTGTAAGGATTCTAAAAAAATAAAATAAAAGGCCTAAATACAGGTGAGCTTTCCTTGGAGAAATATAACAAAAGTTATCACTCCATGGGAATTATAATTAGCATTACTTACTAAACATGCAATAATTTTTATTATAAAGCTGGAATAGAATTTCATAAGAAAAAATAGAGACAATAACCCTAGAGCCAAGCAAGCCAATTACTAGCAAAAATACCAATGGGAAATGCTTAAAGTCTATACCATTTAGAAACTTTGATCAAATATTGTTAAATTTTAATAAGACACAAACTAATGGATGGCACATCATACTTCACTTTAACTGAGGTGTTCTGCAGGGAAACAATGTTAGAAGTTTCGTAAAATTAAAGCTGTTTAGCTGGATGTCAGAAATTTTCTTTTTAATTGGTAGAGGAATTTTAGGGAGATGATGTGTTTTTATAAATTGAATACACTGGATCAATGCAGTACAGCATTTACTTAAATTAAGTACAGTCAGTTTTGGTATCCACAGGAGATTGGTCCCAGGATACCAACATGCAAGGATGCTCAAGTCCCAAATAGAAAATGATAGAAACCGTATCTGCACATAACTTATGTGCACCTTCTTATATACTTTAAATCATTTCTGGATGATTTATAATACCTAATAAAATGTAAGTTCTATGTAAATAGTTGTTACATTGTGTTGTTTAGGGAATACTGACAAGTAAAGAAATTCTGCACATGTTTAGTACAGACACAACCATTTTAAGTCTAACTATATAGTAAACATCAACAATAAGTCACTTTTATTTTCAAGTATTTTTTATTCAAGTTTCATTGAATCCACAGATTCAGAACATAAGGATATAGAGGGCCAACTGTAATTAAAACAACAACAACAACAACAAACCCACAGAAAAAGAAGGATTGACCTAATCACGTTAGGGTTTTCCCTGAGTATTTCGCAATCAAATACAAATCTGTTCCACTGAAGGCTTAATCAAGTGAAAACTTGGAGTGTAGCCAAATTTACATACTGATTAAAGAGGGGAAGGTAGTAGAAGACACTAGTCTGATTTATGAAAAGATATGGATTATAGAAAAGTTTGTAAGACAGGCTAATGGGAGATAACATGTTTTATGTAGAGAGCGGACAAGGAACAAGACATTTGCTAAAGGAATCCTGGTTTCAGTATGTATTAGCTTGTGACCTTGAACATGTCATATTTTTTCAGACTTGGATGTTTGCTCTGTATTAAAAATAATTGCTTTGTCCATCTCACAGCGGTGACATGATGATCAAATGAGGTCATGCACATCAAAGCACTTTGTAAACTTTTAAGTGCTGCATATGTATGTGTAGTATTTTTATTGTATCAAGTCTATGAAAAGCAACCTAAGCTAATGAGGAGTTGCCTGGTATTTATTTTCAGGGAATTTAATAAGTACTTGCCTATATTTTAAATTAATACATCAATTTTGTGTATGTGACTACTGCTTCTTGAGTACTCAAAAGTTGTTTCTCTTGAGTAAGCCATTCCCTTTAGTTCTTCTCTTCATTATAATCTTACTTATAAGTAAGATCATCTCTTTCTGCTTAAAAGTACAAAGGAAAATTTTAATCCAGCACCTGCTGTTGCAGTTGTTTCAATTCATTAAGGAAGCGAAAAGTTACGAATGGGCTAAATTCTGTGGAAGATAATCTGGTTTCTTTCACTCAGTGGGTTTTTCACCAATAAAGACGTAAGTTATGATTGCATATAATTAATTATAATACAAAGTAGATAAAAAGTACTTATATAATACTAGCCCAATGTTCTATCAATACTCTAAGTAAAGACTATTTCTTAGAGAGAGATTTAGAAAAGTTTTATAGAAGTGCAATTTCATCAGATAGATGTGGTTCAATAGCATATTCTAGGCAAACAGACAGAGCACTGAGGCAAAGAGCAGACTAATATGGCTGGAAGATACACTGCATGGGGACAAACTAGAGGGGAACTACAGTTGGAAAGATAGGCTGACGCTACATCAGGAAGGATTTTTAAAAACAAAAGGTAGGCAGAACCAAAAGCCAATGAGAAGAGGAGAGACACCTTCTTTTGACTTAGGAAATTGTGTAGTATTATTATTTTTCTTGTAACAAAAGCAATACATGTCTGTTCAGGGAGAAAATTCTCATAAAATAATCAAAATAAGAAAATAATCATTTAAATCTCACAAGGACTCTGTTGTGTTCTAATCTAAATGTCTTACATTTTACAAAGTGAGAAATTCAGCTTACAGAGGATAAATATTGCCCAGATTCATTGATATCAGACTAGTGTCTTCTACCACCTTCCCCTCTTTAATCAGTATGGGCAAATACCATACATTGAAGCCCTAAACCCCAATTGATGGTGTTTGGAGGTAGGGCCTTTGGAGGTAATCAGGTTTAGATGAGGTCACGAGGGTGGGGTCCTGGTCTGATGGGATTAGCGCCCTTATAAAAAGAGGTGCCAAAGAACCTGCTCTCTTTCTGTCCTGGAGCTCTTCCAAAGGCGATGTCATCTGAGTACATAGCAAGAAGGTAGACATCTACAAGACAAGAAAGGTCTCATCCTAAATTGACCACACCCTGATCTTGGACTTCCAGCCTCCAAGACTGTGAAAAGATAATGTTTGTTGTTTAAACCACCCACTTGGTTTTGGTTATGGCAGCCCAAGGTGAATAATACTCTTATGTGGCTGGTAAGTCTAGGCTCACACTTTTAACCTCAAGATTAAATAAAAATAGTATAATCTACACCCCAAAGTTAAAGCAAATAACAACAATCGTCAGCCAAGTCTTTTAAATAATTTACATGTATTAACTCATTAAATCTTTAGTATAAAGTTATGATGTCGGTTCTATTATTACACCTTAATACACTAATAAAATAACTAAAAATACATTATAAAATGAAATTTAAATGCAAAATAAATAATAAGGAATGATTAATTACCCAGGATACTCTTTTAATAATCATAGATTGGATTCAATATGCATATACAATGCTCAGTGAAGTTTTTTGTTTTATTTTTTGTTTTGTCTATAATTAATTCCTATCCTGACAGTGTTCCTAGAACAAAATTTTTATAAACTCATGCGTCAGATACTCATGGTGAAAAATTAAAATGGTCTTGATATAGAAGAATCTGGAACGTGTGACAGGCATATACACATGGACATAAATATGCAGACTGACTGGCTCTGAAAATGCTTCTCTGGTTAGAAGCCAAAACTTGAAGTATTTCAAGAAAATTCACAATAAGATACCTGGGCATTCAGAAGCACACACAGCCATCATACATCATTAATGATCTGTCCAGAGAATAAATGATCTTGGTTAAATAAAGACCTTAATACAATAGAAAAGGGAAAGATACACACTACTTATCAACTTGAAAGGATCATAAAAGAACAAAAAAAGCATAATTAGTGGCAATAGAAATAAAATAATAATATGAGAGAATGAGTGAAAGAACGGTTCTTATAAAACTATAATGATCTTGAGAATTAACATTATGAAAGATCAATGTAAACTAATTGAAATATTTCATCAAATCCACTTCTCCCGTGAAGATATCCTCTTCTTTTCCAGAGCTCTTGTAAACTCTTTCATTTTCCAATATATTCTGTATTCTTTATTTTGTTTCAGAAGAGCAGCATTTTGATTTTAGAGAAGAAAAATCTCAACCGAGGCCATTTGTCCAATCCTATAAAAATAGCTTTTAAAAGCTAAACAGTACCAACTATAATACTGGCACAAAGTTCAAGCCTGACATATCTCTTGATAATGTAATATCAAGTGCATTAACCAAATAGCTTCAGCACTCAGGAATCAATTCTCCAATTAATGTTATCAACCAATAAGGTGGATCTCTCACATCCTGAACATAGATTCAACAAATGCACTCTGGTATTGTAGCAAGATCAGATTAATCATAAAACGAAAATAATACAATGATGTGAATGATGTTTATAGAGATGTCCTCAAGTAGTGGACATAATAAAGAATATCCCATCTCCCAACCTAAGTTCTAAAATAATTGAGGTAAGTCAAAAGGATCAGCAGAGACCAAAATAACTCCTTTGTTAAAGTTTTCTTTTAGAACATATGGCCTTCATCTGCAAACCTGTGGGGCTTCTCATACTGAACCCCAAGATTATGCAGACTTACAAATCATCACAGGACTGGGGAGAACGTTCTGCCTAACAAGGCCGGAGCCCTTGTCCAGAGGCCCCGCCCAACACGAACGCTTCCAAGGCAGTTGTCCAGTAGGGGGCAGCCTGGCTTTCTTTCATCCCAGCTCCACGCACCTCTTTTAGAACAGAATTCAATTTTTAGGTCTGTCTTCAGCAATTCATTCTAGTCCTTTCATTTGCCTCTGACTCAGAATCCAGTTATGAAATACTAAACATTCAGAGTTATTTTATAACAAAGAAAAAGTTTTAAAATTATTAGCATCGTATAGCTACTCTTCATAAATGAAAGATTTTAATTTAGTTAAATACCTGCTGCAGATGTTATGAACTATTACAGATAAATCTTTGGTTCACAGAGGCATAATTTGGAATAATAGCAAGTATTTCTGACATTTGCATTGCTTAATAATTCTTATCCTATCAAGAACTAAAATCAGGAGTTTTGAACCAGTCCTAATTCTAACTTTCATCTGCTGTGTAATCTTTGCCAAGTAATTTATCATGTTTAGCCCCAAGTCCACATGAGAGAACTGTATGTAATACTGTCCAAACAAAATGGAAAAATGTGATGTTGACGGACATTTTTAGTGAAATGTCAAGGATACAGACATTGAGTAACCACAGTGTATTGTAAATTCACCCATATCTCATTGAATTATTGGAGTTTCTCTTTTCTGGTAGACACTTCCCAACAAAGTGATCCTTTCCTTAGTTCATGTCAGCAAACATTCACTGAGCAGCCGATATGTGCTCAACATTTACTGAGGTCTATTATTATCATTAATAGGCATTGCATTAGTCCCCAGAGATACAAAGAATACAAGAGACACAGTTTCCATCTGAGGAACTTGCAGTTGATTGGGGGAAGTCTTCAGCATAGTATTAAGTTTGCTATATCCTGAAAATACAAATAAATAAATAAATGAACAAACATTCTTGGGGTCTATTTCTGATGGCATCTGTAAGGGCCATTTTGTGGGGAATTGATCCTCAGAAGTTATATAGTTCAGGCCTCAAATTGTCCATAACTTTATGGATCTATCTTCTAATATTTAATTTATTTTCTGTATCCCTTTTCCTGGGTTTTTAATTTCCTTAAATTTAATATTTATCTATATACCAGTAGCTTAGATACAGAGGTTCCCTTGCCCCAAGATTACCTCTGCATCTCCTTATTAACTACTTTCCTCAATTTAAGAATCAGAATCATGAAGGTAATCTCTTCTGGGTCCTTTGTCAGCATGGTTCACACATCTCAGTGTGCACAGAATCAGCAGAAAAGCATGGCTATTGAGGGCTTTGGGTTTACCTCCAGATGGGTTTCTTGGGCTGATGGAACAGCCTTTGAAATTTTAATAAACACTTTAGGAGGTTCTGATGTACATTATCCAAAACACATACTTTGAGAAACATTTTTCTATGGAATGCTCCAGAGTCACAAATGTTTTTCAGCCTATAAAGGACTTAGAGAAGATAGCTCTTACTGATGTTTCTTTATTATTAAACCCACCCACAAAGTCAAGTATAGCTTGTCTGGACAGTGTCTTAACATCCAAGTCTCCTTCAGAGATCTGGGCATTAACTCTGATCCAGCTAACAGCCCTTTGGAGAAGAATTAAGAATTAAATTGTTACATTTAGATTCTCCTTTTGTTTACAAGGCAGCTTTTTCTCCTAATAGTATTGCAGAGACTCACACACATAAAATTCTATTACCCCTTTGGGTAGAACCACAAAGAGAAATAGTGTTGATAGTTTTCTATAGAACTACCACTGTGGAAGGGAGAATGAAAACATTCACTTTGGAGGTTGAAGAAACAAGTGTCTTGACCAATAGTTTTGCCTGTATGGTTAGAAATTAAATCAGTGGAAAAAAAGCCTGGAAACTAGTGGCTAAAATATTAGAGGCTGGAACTCAAGGAAAAATGAAAGAGTCAGGAGTTTCCATCAGTGTTAAGTAAACAGTAATGACAGTGGAGCTCCTGTAAGAGGCTGCCCAGTGGCATTGTGAATGGGGCAGAGATTTCTCCATGACTACGGTCAGGGCTGGCTGTATAGAACATACAAATGGCAGCATCCACTACAACAGGGAAGCGAAGTCTCAAATGCATAGGCTGTGGCTCAACCCAGACCCTGGGCACTCATTGGAAAAGCAGTGGGCATATCTTATTCAAATATCAATTTACTTTATCTTAAATATAATTTGTTAAGTGTATTTTATTTAAATTAAATTTAAGAAGCATTTGCAGGGCTCGCTAAGTGTTGTACTGCTGTTACAGTATATTATTATACATCCTTCTAAGAGCTTTACAAAGATGAATTCGTTTATGACTTATAGCCATCCTCTGAGGTAGTACAATTATTATCCTTATTTTACAGAGAGGAAACTGAGGAAGAGAATGATTAGATAGCCCCCCTGAGATCATACAGTTAGTATGTAGCAGAGGGGTGTTTGGAGTGGTGTTTAAACACTTGATTTTGGATGACTGAATGGCTCATTCATCTCCTCAATCAGTTGGCTAGACTCTTGGCAGAGGGGAAGGTCTGATGAAAACTGTGGGTTTCACTACGCCTCCTATTTCCCCATTGCCCTTTCTTTCTTTGCTTGGTGCCTCTAGTCTTCACCACACTTAACTACTCAGTTTGTACTATCCCAGTTGGCAGTTGAAGGAGTACTTTGCAAGTATTTGGGGTTCATACATGTGACTTGTCTGTTCTTGGTCCCTGGGGGTGCTCACAATGCCTGGGACCACAGTGCTTAATGACTCCTTTGGTTCAACTCCTGAACAGGCATGTTCTCAGCAAGAACCATGAAGTCCATTGCTGCAACAATCTCAGGAGACGTCACACAGAAGCTTGGCATTCTCTGGCCATTTGCAAGCTGTCTCCTAACTAGGGTTCCCATCCAGGAAACAAGTCAGTAAGGGTCATAGTGTTCCTCTGGCATTGAGGCCATCTGGCTTGACTAAGAAGCTGTGTCAATCTTTGGCTTCCTCTCCCGCCTTACTGCCCTTGTCTCCTCATGTTTCATCTGAATTACTGCACATCTTCCCAGCTGCCTCCACTCCGCCAGCTCCCAATCCATTCCTCACATAGCAGCCAGAAAAGTCTTTTTCTGACACAAATTTCACCATGTCACCCCACTGAGTGACCTTCAGTGACACCACATCACATCATCTCCACTGCTGTTTCTTCCATTTTGAGAGGCAGAAGCATCAATTGGAGGTCTGGTTAAAGAAGAAGAAGAAGAAAATAATATATGTCTCCTATTATAATAAAAATTATTCAAAAAAAAAAAGATGCAGGCCTCACCCCAGCTTATGAAATCAGTCTCTGGGAGTTGCGCCTGCAAATCTGCACTTGAAAAATGTTCCCCAGGAGATGCTAATGCACACACTCATCGTTTCAGGGAAATACTAACCTACGGGATAAAGTTTGGTCTCCTTAACGTGTTCTATAAGGTGACTCCATAAGAAGAAGCAACACTTCTGAGTGCCTCTCCAACCTCACCTCCTGTGAGGACCTGTCCACCACTGTGGCAAGAATGACATCCTGTAGTTCTGTGAATTCTGGCACCATTTCCCATTTTCCTTTGTCTTTATTGAGGGTTCCTGCATACGGCAATATCGGTTGTACAGCGGAAAACCCAAGAGCTGCTGTCACAGGGTCTGACTGGTGGCTGCCCTGCCTTTGCTCAGAACATGTCCCATGCCTGGAGTGCTCCTTTGCGCCCTCTCTGCCTGACTTAGCTCCCAGCTGTCTAATAAGACACAGTTCTTGGCATCATCTCTCGTTTGCAACCCAGGGGTGTTGGAGTAGCTCTATTATGGCATTGCATTTGCATGTTCTCTTTCTGCACCTGTAGCTTCCAGTAGATTCAAGCAATGTGAGGGCAGTGTCTTACTTGTCACTTAGCCTCACCATCAAGCACGGTGCTTGACCCACAGTGGGTTAGGCTTATAGAGCTAATGAACAAAATTTGATGATTAGACTGCAGTTGGTTGGTTCACTCATTCTCACATTCATTCATTCATTCATTCAGAAACTCTGTGCTCCTTCAACTGATCCTATATGTTTATATAAAAATGCAGCAATGTAAAACACAACATTTACATTCTAAGTACATTTCTGTATTTTAAGGTGTTTTAGCAATAAGGAAGAACGCCCAAACAGTTTGAAATAACAAAGGCGTTTTTAGGTGTCATGGGAGGAGATCCTAAGACAACATCCACTTCAGGTTTACACCAGCAGGTGGACACTGCCATTGAGGGCCCAGCTTTCCCTCTGCCACCTGGCCATCCACAGTGACAGCTGATGCCCCTTGAAGTCATTAGGCAGCTGACTCTTTCATATCTGGGGAAGCCAACATTCTTGTGCCAGGTCGGCGGTGCCTTCATTCCAATACCACTCAGTGGTAAAGAGAAAACCTTGTAACTGAACAGGCCTTTTGAAACTTAAAGTCAGTGGCCCCATTCTCCCAAACACATTTTTATATCCCGTGGAAGCGAATGGATGGATACTTGGGAGACAAGCCCGTGTGCCGGGCAGGTCCCTAGATGGACCTACTGTGCTTCGGAAGTCGGTCAGCCCTGCCACACCGAGCCGGGCACACCAGGCATCTCAGTTGTTCCTCTTTTCTCGTCGTGTTTTTCAGTTAGAGGAAATGAGCGCTTCGGCAAACCCAGCCGCCCAGAAGCAGGGATTTGTCAGCGAGCCCGACTCGCAGTCTCCTTACTCGGTCCCCAGGGGCTGGGCCGCAGGACCGGGGAAGGTAGCCGGTGCGACGTGCCCCCGGGAGGGCTGCGAGGAGGAGGAGGGGCAGAGTCCACGGGGACAGGTGAGAGCGAGTGGCCCTGGGAGCCAATCGCCACCTGCCGTGGAGAACTCACTCGTGGCCATGAGAAGTTCGTGGAACCGGTGTGAGGCGAGGACAGCACCGAGGGCGAGGTGCGTTAGCCCGGCCGGAGCGCAGCCCGGGGGAGGGCACAGATGGGCCCCTGCGGGGGTTCGGCCTGCAGGTCTTCGCCTCTGTCTTCTTGAGCGCTGAAGCAGGGCAGAAGGCGCGCTCTCAGGTGAGAAGGCACCTTCCTCACCCTGCCGTGCTGAACGTCCACTACCTCTTGTCTGTCTTCCGTTTTCTGTCCACGAGAATTCCACTTCAGGTCAAAACCCACCTGAGTTCTTATGGTAACCCGCCACCCTTTTCTGAGTTCGTTTAACTTGGTTTTTCATTCCTTCAGCAAGAGTCATTTTTCATGGTTCCCATTCCATTTCTCCTTTCTCAGAGGAAGAGTGAGAAAAAAGGATGGAAAATTGCATAGTGTTTCCCAATGTTATCTCTTCCTTCTTGCTGCTGGTATTCGAGAGTCTACCTACCGAAAGGGAAAGGCACCTTTACATAAATCCATAAATGTTACTTTACCGATTTCCATGTGCCAGGTATTGTCAGAACTAGTTTAACGGATGTGTGGAAGCTGATTTTACATATGTATATGTGTATATAAGGATATGAAGATATAGTAAGTGATATGTAGGTCTCACAATACCCACATGATATGAACATTATTTTTATACCTTTTACTACTCCTCATTTACTGATAAGGAAGCAAACGTAGGACAGGAAGGTGACATTTCTCGCCCGTACCGGGCTGGAGCGTGACAGGGTCAGGAAGCAGACCCGTCGGGCCTGGTTTCCAAGCCCATGCTCTCCGACCCGCGCCCCGCTCCGCCGCCGTCCGGGCTCTCGGCGGCAGCCTTCGCACTGTGCCCGGCTGCGTACTCACAGGTGCTCTCGCCCACTCCCTTCCCACCCATCTACCCTTCCAGCCACCCACCCGTTTTCGCGAAGTACCTACTCTTGTGAGGCCACCTGCTAGGCACTGTGCATACCGAGTGAATGAGATGGACAGAGCTCTGGCTCAGCCCTTGTGAACCTCATATTCTCCCACCCGCCCGATGACAGCACCCCTTCAGACGTTGGCCCTGAGTCTTCTCTACTCCAAGCATGTCATCCTCAATTCATGTGATATTCTTGCTAAGGGCATACTGTTCTGTGCACTGGAGGCTCACAGAGAATATGCACAGCCCACGGAAAAACTAAGTTTATGATTAGATGAATAGCAAGATCTCTATCCCAAGAATGTCAGGTAGGTATTTTTAACAATGTTCTATGGCACACTTAGTCTGGCTCAGGTATTCTCCCACACATACTCTTTTATCATCTTTATGAGGCAGAAATTTTACACATTCATCATCACATGAGTTTTATTTCCTTTAAAATATATTCCTACTTATAGAATTCAGATATACAGTACAATCAAACCGGCAGTGCATCATCGGTCTGCAGTGTGTTATCTTACAACTTGAGTCGACCTTGAGTTCGTTTCTCCATTTGTCTTATAGGATTACTTGACAGGTTATTACAAAGCACTAGTGGGTGTCAGAAGTGGGATATGAGAGGCTCTGACGAGCCTGATTACAATGTTCTGGCAAGAGCTCCTGTCCTTAGGCTACTCCTCAAGCCACCATTCTGACCGCTCCGTAACACTGTGGCCTCATTTCTCACCACTGTCCGCCATACGCCTTCACTCCAGCAGTGCAGACCTCACTGCCCTTCCTCAAGGGGGCATATTGCTTATGCCTCCATGACTGCTCGGCTCCTCCCTCCCACCTCCTCCCCCTCCCCTCAAGGCCCAGCCCTTCACCGAGCCTGCTTCTAAGTCATCCTTCCACTCTCAACTCAAGTCTTCCCAGACCCCAAGTCTGATCTAGACGCTTCTTTTCTATGTCTCTTTAGCACTCCATGTTTACTTCTGTGTTAGTGGTTCTTATACTGGCCTGTGGACCTGCCCTCACTATTCAGTGAAATTCCTGACAGCAAGGACCGCAGACCTCAGCCTGTTCAGCTCTGTGTCTTCAATTCCTGATGCACAGGATATGCTCAGCAGATGCTTATTGATTATGAAAAGGACCCCTGAGCCCCTTTATCCCACAATCAGGCAAACAGCCCATGATCTTAACACCAGTAAACACAGTCCTTCCTTCTTAGAACCCCAAGGCAGAAATTGTATTGGGGGCATTCATCTCTCCCTAATTGCCTTCTAACTTGCAAACACGCACCATCACTCACTGTTGCAATGTCTTTAGGTGGACCTTCCGGTATGCAGCACACACCCAGGAGAGTAACTGTCCCTAAGAAATATCCTCCAGGTTTCCATAACAGCTATAGTGTAACTTCACAGCAAATGCAACCCCCTGGTCTGAGTATGTCCTTTTATCCCTTCATTTCCTTACCCATTGCCCAATCACCTTATCATTCTAGTCTGTCTTCTTCTTGTTGTTTTTTTAATTTTTATTAATTTTATTGGACTGGCATTGGTTAGTAAAATTATATGGGTTTCAAGTGTAGAATTCTGTAATACGTCATCTATATATTCATCACCCAAAGTCAATTCTTCTTCCCTCACCATATATTTGACCCCCTTTACCCTCCTCTACCATCCCGCTTCCCCCTTCCCCTCTGGTAACCACCAAACTGTTGTGTGTGTCTATGAGGTTTTTTTGTTTGTTTTGTCTTATTCATTTTTTCGGTTTCAGTTTTATATCCCATATAGGAGTGAAGCCATATGGTTCTCAACTTTTTTTGTCTGACTTAATTTACTTAGCATGGCAATCTATGTTGTTGCAAATAGCAGTATTTCATCTTTTCTTACAACTGAGTAATGTTCCATTGTGTATACCAAGGCTGTCCGGAAAGTATTCAACCATGTAATATGAAACATAGAGGCATTTATGGCTGGATTTTTTTTTCTGGACAGCCCTTGTATGTACCACATCGTTAGCCAATCATCTACTGAAGGACACTCGTTGATTCCATGTCTTGCCCAGTGAGAATAATGCTGCAATAAACATTGGGGTACATATATCTTTATAGATAAACGTTTTCAGATTTTGGGGGTAGATCCCCAGAAGAGGGATTGCTGGGTCATATGGTAACTCTATTCTTAATTTTTTGAGGAAGCTCCATACTATTTTTTATAGTGGTTTCACCACGTTACATTCCCAGCAGAAGTGTATGGGGGGTTCCTTTTTCTCCACATCCTCTCCAGCACTTGTTATTCCTTGTCTTGTTGATAACAGCCATTCTCACAGGTGTGAGGTGGTATCTCATTGTGGTTTTGATTTGCATTTCCCTAATTGCTAGTGAAATTGATAATTTTTTTCATAACATCTGTTGGATGTTAAGTATCTTCTTGGGAGAAGTGTCTGCTCAGGTTCTCTATTTTTTAATTGGATTGTTTGGGTTTTTGTTCAGTTGTATGAGTTCTTTATATAGTTTGGATATTAGCCCCTTCTTGAAAGTATTGTTTGCAAATACTTTCTCCCATTTGGTTGGTTGCCTCTATGCTTTCTTGATGGTTTCTTTTGGTGTGCAGAAGCTTTATAGTCTGATGTAGTCATTTATTTTTGCCTTTGAGGTGAAATTTATAAAATCCTCTTTAAATCCAAGGTCTGTAAGTTTAGTACTTATGTTTTCTACAATGTGATTATTTTTTGTTTTAGGTCTTATATTTAGGTCTCTGATCCATTTTAATTACTTTTGGTTTATGGTGACAGCGGTCTAGTTTCATTATTTTGCACATGGATTTCCAATTTTCCCAGCACCATTTATTGAAGAGGCTTTTTTTTCTCCATTGTAAGTTTTTGCCTCCTTTGTCAAAAATTATCTGCCCACATATATGTAGGTTTATTTCTGGGTTCACAATTCTATTACATTGTTCTGTGTGTCTGTTTTTCTGCCAATACCATGCTGTTTTGAATATTGTCACTTTGTAGTATAATTTGAAGTCATGGAGTGTGATACCTTTAGTCATTCCTTTTTCTCAGAATTGCTTTGGCCATTTCAGGTCTTTTTTGACTTGATACAAATCTGATGGGTGTTTTTTTTTTTAATTTCTTTAGAAAATACCATTGGAACTTTGATGGGGATTGCATTAAATCTGTATACTGCTTTGGGCAACATGGCCATTTGTACTATGTTGATTCTTTCAGTCCATGAACACAAAATATCTCTTCATTTCCTTGTGTTTTCCTCAATTTTTAAAAATACTGTTTTATAGTTTCTAGTGTATAGGTCCTTCACATCCTTTACAATACAATACAATACAATAGTTTATTTCTAGGTATTTTATTTTTATGTGTGTGTTACAATTGCAAAAGGATATTTTTAAAATTTGTTTTTCTTAAATGTTATTTTTAGTATACAGGAATGCAATGGATTTTTGTACATTGTACATCCTGCAACTTTACTGTATTTGTTTATTGTTTCTAATAGTTTTTTTTTGTAGTCTTTAGGGTTTTTCTATATAAAAAATCAAGTTATCTGCAAAAAGTGATAATTTCACTTCTTAATTCCCACTTTGGATGCATATTATTTCTTTCTCGACTGATTGCTATGGCTAAGACTTTCAATACTATGATGAATAGTTGTGGTGAGAGAGGGCATTCCTGTCTTGTTCCTGATCATAGAGGGAAAGCTTTCAATTTTTCACCCTTTAGTAAAATATTAGCTAAGGGTTTGTCATATATAGCCTTTATTATGTTGAGATATTTTGCTTCTATACCCATTTTATTAAGTGTTTTAATCATAAAAGGATGTTGCATCTTGTCAAATGCTTTTTCTGCATCTATTGAAATAATCAATAAATTTTATTCTTTGTTTTGTTACGTTATGTGGTGTATGACATTGATGGATTTGCAAATGTTGTACCATCCTTGCGCCCTTGGAATGAACCCCACTTGATCGTGATGTATAATCTTTTTAATGCATTATCATGTTTGATTTACTGGTATTTTGTTTAAGATTTTTGCATGTGTATTCATCAGAGATATTTGTTTGTCATTATATATTTTTGGTGCTATTATTACTAGGTTTTGGTACCAGGGTAATGTTGGCCTTATAAAAGTAGTTAGAAAGCATTGACTCTTCTTCAGATTTTTGGAAGAGTTTGAGGAGAATGGATATTAAATCATCTTTGAATGTTTGGTACAATTCACTAGTGAAGCTATCTGGTCCTGGACTTTTTGCTTTTGGGTACGTTTTTTATTTAGATTTTCCAGTTCTTCATGATTCCATCTAGGAAGGTTATATATTTCTAAGAACTCTTCCATTTTTTTCTAGGTTATTGAATTTTGTAGCACATAATCTTTCATAATATTCTTGTATTGCCCATTGTATTTCTATGGTATCTATCATAACTTCCCTCATTTCTATTTTTGTTTATTTGTGTCTTTTCTCTTTTTTTCATAGTGAGTCTAGCCAGGTGTTTGTCAATTTTATTCAATCTTTTCAAAAACTAGCTCTTTGTTGCAATAATTTTTCTATTGTTTTTCTGTTCTCTATTTCATTTAATTCTGCTCTAATTTTTATTATTTCCTTCCTTCTACTGACTTTGGTTTTCATTTGTTTTTCTTTTTCTAGTTCTTTCTAGATGTAATGTTAGGTCATCTCTGAGATTTTTCTTTTGCAGTAACCCAATAATTTTTTTATTTAGGATTTTCATTCATTTGTTTCTATGTATTTTTTATCTCTCCTTTTATTTCTTTTTTGACCCAGTCATTCTTTAGTAGCATTTTTTTAAAAATTTCCACATATCTGTTATCTTTCTCTCTTTTTGCAGTTGGTCTCTAATTTCAAAGCATTGTTGTTGGAGAATACACTTGGTATGATTTCAATCTTCTTAAATTAGTTGAGACTAGTTCTGTGTTCCAACATATGATATATCCTTGAGAATGTCCCATGTGCAATAGAAAAGAATGTATGGTTGGTGTCTGAAATGAAAGTTCTACAAATGTTGATTATATCCATTTGGTCTAATGTGCCATTTAAAACTGCTATTTCCTTATCGATTTTCTGTTTTGATGATCTATCCATAGCTGTCAATGGAAATTTCTTTTACATAAATAATAGGAACCACTCAAAAAAATTCATCACATAAAATAAGAGGAAACACAGAAAAAAATTGTAGAATACCACCACACTAAAATAACAGACAGAAACACAAAGTCAAAGAAAAATGGAGACACCAAGCTACCAGAAAACAACATGGCTATAAGAAATACTCATACATCAATAATTACCCTAATTGTGAATGAACTGGACTCACCAATAAACAGACACAGAGTAGCAGATTAGATCAAAAAACAAACCCCAACCGTATGGTGTTTTCAAGAGATACATGTCAGCAACAAGAACAAATAAAAACTCAAAGTGAAAGGGTGGAAAACAATACTCCAAACAAATGGTATCCAGTCATTATTATATCTGACAAAAGGGACTGCAAGATAAAAATGGTAACAAGAGACAAAGATGAACATTTCACAATGATAAAGGGGACAATACCTCAAGAAGACATAACACTTACCAATATATGTGTCCTCAATCAGGGAGACCCAAAATATATAAAGCAACAGAACTAAAGGGAGAAACTGACAAAAACATAATTACAGCAGGGAATACAGTCTCTGTTTTTTAAAAATATACTATTTTTCAAATCCTTTAATTTAAAATAGTTTTGGATTTGCAGAAAAATAAACTACCTGAAAGAAGGAGGTAAGAGAAAGGAGTAAGGACTGCATACATTTTAAAGTCTCTAAAAGTTGTGTACCCCAACATACTGTTTCAGAGACACTCTTGGTTTAAAAGTGTTTTGCAGAATCCTTTGGAATATGTTTTCTCTGTCTAGTTCACATAAATGGTAATGAATCACACAAATGCTTTCCCTAAAGTGACTGAAAGCACAATTTACCACCAACCTTTAAGTGGTTTTGTAATAGAGATTTTCTTAGGCTATGGGGAGAGAGTCCTGAGTTCTGAGCATGGCTGTTTACACCGCATGTGCCAACACTCTCTTAAGAGCACTGTTGAGCTCATACCTTCAGGGTAATTTGAATCAAACAAATGGGGAGGTTATAATCTGAATTTAATCAACAGACTGGTGGGAGTCCAGTGACTGTTCTGACACATACTATGCAGAGTCCAGAGGCAATGCAATGATTTCTGGTGTGGTTTCTGTTATTTTCTAGCCCTCTATGCTCTGGGCAAGCACAACATAACAAACTGGAGGCAAAACAGATAAAATGAATTTTATATGGCTATTACATTGGAAGGCAGTTCTGTGTGCCGGAGGTCTTTCTAAACATATTTAGGAAAGTAAATCAAATCCTAAGACTGTGGACCATCTTGACCTCTTTTAATTTTTGGTGATGTGTTTCTTAGCATAAAACCAAGTTTAATGGATGACTGTGTTTTTTTTAATAGAACGTGAACAGTTTGTCAAAGCTTGTGAATTATTTTCAAAAAGAGATAGATTAAATTTTCAAGCAAGGAAGTTTTATTTATCTTCTTCTACCTGATTTTTAGTAAGCTTTGGGGGTATACTTGGATGACTAAAAAGAGCAGAAGAAATCCATGCCAAGCTTACGAAGTGTATCATCATTTATCAACACATATTGGTCTTGGATGCTATAAGGCCCTGGGAAAAATTACTCTAAGTGAAGCTTATGTGGTTATGAAGTCATTTGATCCATGGAAGGATTTGTCTCCAAAGGTGTACTGTCATTAAAAGCCCAGTGGGCATGCAAATAGATGAGAACAAAGTCATTATGGCAATCATTGTTTGTGAGAGGCACTGGAATGCTATGAAAGCAACGTTGCCCTGAGATTCAAGTTGGTGTCCCTCTCCATCCATTTCCTTGCCCTGTGTCCTTGGCTTGTCACTTCATCTATTTGAGCCCATCTCCTTCTCTGTAAACTAAAATATTGCCTTCTAACATCTCTAAAAAGTCTAAATGGATCTCACTTGGCTTAAAATCAAGGTGTCCCTCCTGAAGGCTCTAGGGGAAAATCCATTTGCTTGACTTTTCCAGCTTCTAAAGGTTGTCCCATTCCTTGGTTCATGGCCTTCTTCTTCCCTCTTCAAAGTCAGAGCCAGCACCGGCAGGTTGACATCTCACATCACATCCCTCTGACCCCACATCTATCGTCACACCTTTGTTTCTGGCTCACTTCTTTTGCCTCCATCTTTCACTTCAAAGTATTCCTATGATTATGTTGCATCCAAATGGCTAATTCAGGGTAATTTTATCTTAAAACCCACCAATAATCAACCTTAATCCCCTTCGCAGCTTCAAATCCTCTTTGCCATGTTCATGCTATTCAGGTTCTGTGCATTAAGCCCTGCCTCTGGGACCATTACTCCACGTACCACACAGGTCTAAGGACTAAGTTCATGTGACAGTCAGGATATTCATATCTGATCTTAGGCTTACCTCCTCCCAAGTATGGATTACTCTGCCAAATAAATAATGTATACATAGAAATAAAGAAGCTAATCTTTATATTGTGTTACTGAAACACAGCTTGTATCTAACTGCCTTCTCTGAGAACATTTGACTGGAAGAACGAACAGAGCTTGGAGCTTTTAGCTAATGATGAGCTGCACAGCTCTGTCCATTGTGTGTGAATTGCTCTAGTGTAAGTCTATTTTAGACAGTTTAAGCACCTAGTGCTGCAGTATTTGCCAGTTTAACTACAACTGTAGCTATTAACCTCAGCTGCATATTAAAATTATCTGAAGAGTTTTTAGAACACACCTAAGATGAATTAAAACCCAATACGTAGGGGGTGGAACCCAGATTTAAATATTTATTAATGCTTCCAGATAATTCTATTGTGTAGCCAGGAATAAGAAGCTGCTCCATAGGTAAGTACCCGATTCAATTATCTTTCAAGATTAAATGGGAGCTGGCTGTGTGTCCATACACTTCTAATAAAGCAGGCAGAATCATTAGACTTAATGGACCTTGTAAGGTTTAAATTAGCCTCCATCTTAGCTATTTCAAAATTTTCCGCCTTATCAACAATGCCTACTTTTCCTTAGATTTTTCTATCTTTTTATGTTTCAAAGCAAGTTTAAAGAGTTTCCTTGCACTCTTCACAAGACCATTTCCCATAAATATATATTTCTTGTATTACTTCAGTGGTTTCTTTAATGACACCTTAAAAAAATCTTCGAGAAAATCTGAAAGAGGGATCAGTATTTCCCGCATAGGATAGACACTAATTCATCATCCTCCTTGTTTCAATACTATGAATATACACATATTGATCCTAGAAGAACTTTCTGTGTTTTGCATCAAAATCTTCTGAGAGCATGAGACTAATCCTTATTTCATAGAAATCCTGGAGAGTGCACCTTCTTGGATTCTGCTTCATTCTTACTGAATCAGAATCTCTGGGAGGTGGGACTAGAATCTGTAACACTTATAAGCATCCCAGATAGTGTTTTCTTAAGCACGCTAAACCTAGAGAACTATGAATCTGTAGAAATTCTCTCAGTATGCTGCCATTTTTGTGATAACTTCCAACAGGGTTTGTACTGATGCAACAGATCCTTGTGAGAAGATTACCTTTAGCCTTTTCTTGCTGTTGACCTTTTAAAAAGATATTATCTTATTAAGCCCCAAAGTGTTTTTCATCCAAGAAATTTTCACAGAGAAAGACAGACTTGCATTGTGTTAGTAGATGGATGGACCAAAGTTGAACAGTGATGAATGATGAGACACATAAATTAAAGTCAGAAAATGTGGAAAATTATAGATAGTGAACTCTTAGGGGTTGGCCTTGTGAGGCAGGAGCCAAAACGAAAATGAAGTAGGTTAAGTTAAGATGGAGGAGATGAGCAGAATTCAGTTTACTGTTACACCATTGCAAAGGACATGAGGGCAAGCTGAAGAAATTTTCTGTAAATTGTATCTCTTATTTAATATTCTTCAGAGCCATGTTAAAAATTAGCTAAAACAAACAAAAAATATATTGTGAAACACTTAGCTAGAGGCAAAATGAACCTTCTGAAAAATAAAAATAAGAACAAGTACATTCTGTTAACCAAGTAAAACCACATGACTGTTACCATCTTTATAGCTTGTAGATTGTTAATTAGTGTGTGTGTGTGTGTGTGTGTGTGTGTGTTTTAAATTATGTGACTATGTTTTGTGGTCTGGAGTTAAAAATAAATAAAGTTTGTAGCCAATTTTAAAAGGATGTGAAGCACATGCTAAAAAGTAAACTGGGGTTACATAGAACTGGGTTTGCATAAGCATGGAAATGGTGAAAAAGAAATATGGAAATGTTACATTTCAAAGAAAAATTTGTTAGCAAGTGAAAATAAGGAAGTTCTCTTTCGTGTGCCTGAGACCTAAATAAATTTTCATTAAATCTTCAAATGTTAAGTTCAGATAGTCTTTTACATTTTTTAAAAGCTAAGCTTGAAAAAAAACACAGAATGTAGGCGACATGATTCCAAAAGCTGACACATAATATCTTAAGAACTTACATATTATAAGTAAGTTCCTAAGATGAAAAGTATAACTCCATGGACAATCTGTGTTAGGAGGGTCTCAGTAGCTTGTAAGGTTCATAAGCAAGAATAAAACCCTAATAAGCAATGTGTGGGTTTCATATAGAACAAGGAATCTTCATAATTCTGAAAGGCTATAAATTCAATTTTTAAGGACACTCAGCTGAGCACCGTTAAAACAAATTATGAATCATTAATGAAAGCTAAATGTTTCCAGAAAGAAATACTAATTAAAGGGAAGTAGACTACAGCATAAATGGAAGTGATAACTTAGAAAAGTTTATTACTTATTTATTGTCACTTTGTAATAGCCCCAAGTCCAAATGCAGCTTTAAATAGCTGTTCTATGGATCTGAGTGAAATAGAAAAGCAGGACACAAAGAAAGCAAGTTCAGGCAGTAGATGGTAAAACTTAGAATTGAAAAACAAACCCATTTTGCAAACGGATTTAAAACATGATACAAAGTTTTCACAAGTTCACAGGCTTTTCTCCTCCATAAGGAGAATTCTTAGTATTTATGTGGATCAAACATGTTCAAAATTAACATTAAGAATGCTCAGATACACAAGATACACAAGAAACTAGCAACAGTGACTTTTCTGGACAGAGGAACTACAGGGCTGGAGAAGAGGCAGGAAGATTTGTACTCTCTGAAAGGCCTTCTGTTGCCAAACTTTCTCCGTGCTGCCTATTCACAGGAGCTGAGACTTCACTGACCTCTACCTTTTGTTAATTTTGAGAGCAGTTTCAGTCTGAAGAACACTGCATTAGATGTATATTGCTGCAGAAGAAATTACCAAACTTAGAGGCTTAAAACCGTAAACCTTCGTTGCCTCAGTTTCGGAGTGGGTTGGGGTGGCCGTGGCTCAGACTCTCAGAGAGGCTGCAGACCGGATGCTGGCTACAATCTTGGGAAGGCTTGACTGGTCTGGGCCATCCATTCGTAAGTTCATTCATGTGGCCATTGGCTGTGGGCCTCAGGTCCTTTTACACCTCTCTATAATGTGGCTGACAACATAGCATCTGACTTCTCTTCTAGGGAGTTATCTAGAGGACGAGAGAGTGAGTGGCTGATATGCACTCCGCATTACCTTTTATAACCTAATCGCAGAAGGATGTACCATTACCTCTGTCACATCCTGTTAGTTATGCAGACCAACCTGGCCTGGTGCAATGCAGGGGGACAAAACAAGGGTGTGAGTACTAGGAGGAGCAGTCACTTGGGGCCACCTCGGAGGAAGCCTATTGCAAATGCTGTAGTATTTTATACTAATTTTCTCCCCCATTTGGATTGTTAGTTCGTTGAGAAGAGATCCCAAGTCATATGATCCTTTTATTTTATTTTTTCCCTTAAATGACTTAAAAGTTCTGGGAAATCTTCATTTCCTCTTGGTTCCTTCCACATCTATGTAACCTTAATTTAGGAGGAAAGCAAAGTCTGATCCCAGTTGTATTAGGCTGAAAAGGGGCACAACAATGGGACATGAAAGTGTAATAGAGATTGAAAAACAATTCAAGGAATACAATAATGAACCGTTTGACAAAATAAAATTTGTGCTTTTTTTTAAAAGATGTCTTTTCTCATATCTTGAGAAAATCTCTTATCATGGCTTTCTATATCTGGATGGTTTCCAAGAGCCAGCTCTAGACATTTGGAAAAATTATCACTGCCTACTAATATACATGCGTAGGGCTTCTGCAGGCGACGCTGACTTAGGAATTGAGAAGTTTCTCTTGCAAGGGCAGCGTAATCGGATCTACTTTGGTTATAAACACCCTTCCCTTAATACCACTGTTGACAATGTTTTGAACTGTCTTAAAAGACATAACAGTAAATCTGTGACATAAAATAATTGGTAAATTATTACTGCACAACTGTAAACATCAATCACACTGTTTTCTTCTGGTGAGGTGTCTTGGATTTTTCAGTGTCTTGTGGCATTTGTCTCCATTGCCCTCTCCAACTCTTTCCTTATACCATTCTGGAAATTTATTTCAAGTAAAAAATATATATATCCAACTTTTTCTAAACCTATAAAATACTTAAGAGTAAGGAACAGTCATAATCTAGATTGTGTGAAAAAAATTAATTCTGTAACAATAGCAAAGGTAAACATTTCCGTTAAAAAAGGAGAAAAATATTTATTTAAACAAAATAAATTCTTTTGGATACTAAATTTACAGTAAGTCAGGAATGGCCGACCAAACCAACGGAATGCTTATGAATGAACACAACGTTGTAGCTGAGCCTTGGCTGCTGCTTGCACGTCAAAGGGGGCTACAGTGGGGGAACTGTTGCGGAAGGAGTAGGATGCCCTTTAGCAGGGCATTGGTGCCTGTCAGTCTTGCCCTTGGGTGTGGCATTTGTGGAGGTGGTTGAGTGGTACTCCGGTGTGGTCTGAAGCTAGCCACGGCGTGGCGTGCGTTTTTGGGAGGGGCTCTGGTGAAAGCTTAGGTCAGTTGCTGCCTGTGCCCTGCCCAGGGCCACTTAATATGAGCTACGAAGTGATCTGCAGGTGGTTCCCACTTGTATTGGGCTTACAGGAGACTAGCAAAGGGTAAGCTGTGACCAAGGCTGGCTGCCACTAGTGCCGGGCCTGGAGCTGCTTAGTAAAAGGTATGGGGTGTCAGAAGCTGCTGGTTTGGGGTTTGTGAACCTTTGAGAGACTTTAGGAAAGTCTGCAGCATGAGCCAAGACATGGACTCACATTTTTAAAGCACTTTTATCTTTTAAAGCACTTAAAAATTAATTGTCATTTTATCCACTCACCAATACAGGAAATTGACACTTGGAGCTAATTGTTCTATTCTTCCTGGTTCCCAGGACTCAGAAGCCTTTCAAACTGCTATTTCTGCTTAGGTCATTGGGCCATGCCAATTAATATGACTCAAGAGCTACGCTTCTCCATTCCTCCTATCTGCATGAACTCAAAACCTTTTCCATTTGATTCTTACTCATGTTTTGCATATGGATTTTTTTCTGTAATTCTTTCAACTCGAATCATTTTTAAAACTTAAAAATGAACTGAGGCCCCTTTTGTTTTATTGGTGAGCAAAGAAATAGATCCTCCAGAGAACTTAAATAAATTATCTGGGGTTACAAATACAAGGGACCAAAACATTGCATCTATTTATATAGCTTCCCACTGTTAAAATAATGACTCAATCTGAGTTTATAGTTACCCAATAAACCTTTATTCATTCTTTCAGAGCCCCTAGGATCTCTGTTAGGTTATGAAAAAGCTAAAATTAACTGCCCTGTCAAGAAATAATAATAGTATCTAATATTGATTAATCATTCTGTACCAGGCAGTACATTACATGAATTATCTCATTTAACTCTTACAAAAACATCGTGTGATGAATAATTTTACTATTTCGTGTTTCAACAGAAACTGAGCCACAAAAGAACCAAGTCCCTTGCCCAAACACAGCTGCTAAGGTGTATGAGCTGGAAAAAATCCAGCTACCAATGCCTCTGTTTTTCATATTACATGGCTGGATACTTTCCAGACAGCCCTCGTCTAACTGGGATCTGAGCCCTCTACCCACGTGTCTTCGGCCACTCTACCACATTATAAGGACAAAGCATGAGCTAACTTTTTCTTTCTCCCAAAACTATTGAATAAATCCAAAATGGAGCATTTGGGGGCATATATATAGACTCTAAAATGGAATGAGGGGCAGGGGAGATGTTTATCATGATAATAGTTTTTACTTTAGTTGGATGATGTAAATTGTGGAGAAAAACATTTTTTATGGGTCAGAGGCAACAAGTTTTTCTCTCATTAAAAACAAAAACAAACAAAAACAAAAAAACAAAAGAGGTGGGTCAGGATGGAGAGCAGGTGGCTGTATCTAAGATAAAAATGGCTTTCTTGTACAGTTAATAAAGAAGGAACCTACTAGGGCTTAGCCCTGACTCAGGGACTGAATGTTCCCCTTACCTCTACCCTAAACATCACCTTGGTTTTCTTGGAACTTCCATGAATTTTGTAAGGTATGCATGTACACAATAAGAATGAGAGATTTTTAAAAAGTTGAATTATATGTATAATTTTCAACATTAATGATATACCATCACTTCTGCAACATAAATACAGATATACATATATTTTCTAGTCTATGTAAATTATACTTTTTCTATAATCTTATTTGACTCAGATATAAGCTCCTGGCAGTAAACAATTTATCTTTATCAGTCACCAGTGTATTTGCAACTCTTTAAAGTGTCAGGCACGATAGTAAGTGTTCAATAATTTTTTTAGAATGACTGAATAACTGAGTTTTGCCAGGGGGCTGGCTATGATTCTGCACCCCTAAATCAGTGACCAGGGCATCCTCATTAAATGGACATCTGGCAGTGGTGTTTTAAATGAGAAAGTGCTTTGTGCATTCTAGAAGGCATTACCAATCTTTTATTTCAGTTGATTTACAACAGTTTTATAATAATAGTAGTAGTATTGGATGGGTAAAGAAACTAAAGCACAGAGGGTCTGAGTGATTAGCTTAAACTCATCAAGCTGGTAAATTGCAGAACCTGGACTAGTATCAGGACTTCTAATCCACACTCTTTCCACAACACACTGCAATGTAATAAAATAATGGAAAAATAGAGCATTACCAAAACAAGCATGAAAAAAGAATTAATGGGGTTTTGTAGTCATGTGGTCAATGGATTAGAACCAAAGGAATAAAGCACTATGATGAATTATCTATTCAGAATTAAGCACAGAGAAAAAAGAGAAGAAAAATAAAAACCAAGACTAAAGAAAAAGCATTTTCTAATTCAAATCCTGGCAATGAATGATGAGTGATAAATAAACTAGCAAAATATGGTGAGAACTCCCAGGATGTAACACATAAAAACATAAAACTAGCATGCTAATGTATAAGTCATGAGCCATAAGCCAATCCATCATTGGATCTTTCTGTAAATAATTAAAATGTCTCAAGTGTGAAAATATCAGCCAGTGTGTGAAGATGTCAGAGAAAAGGAAGAGGAAAAACAAATAGACTCTTCAGGAGAGATAAACAAGGTGAGTACCAGATTTTAAAAACGAGTACTCCAAAGAATCCCCCATCTCCCCAAATAAAGTCCCTCACCCTCTATTTTAAATGAATTCTGATCAATAAGTAGTTTTGGAAATGAGTTCTGACTGTAACATCCTGAGCGAGGTGAAGCCGTGCTGTTGATATGCTCAGGTTTGCACCGAAACCCCAGTCACATGGCAGTACCGGAAGCACACGTTTCATGCTTTGGCCCTCCACTCGGGATGGAAAATATTTTCAATTTATATTCATGAAGAAATTTTTCAAGGGAAACTATTCATAACATTGTAACATATTATTCTATTACATTTGCTACATTCTATCTACTCTTGCAGTCATTCATTTGTTAATTCAACAAATATTTGTTGATTCAACACGTAGTGGCAGGAATTAATGAACATAACGGATGAACCCATGTTTTCACTAAGTAGGTGAAGACAGACCAAATCTATAGAGCGTATTTTTGTAACAGACTCTATAGGCCACTGTTTTGTACGCATTTCATTGATACCATCTTTACATAATCATTGCTGATGCCCCTTAGTGGTTCTCGAACACCAACCTGCTTTCTACCCTTTCCCACAATCGAATCTACAGAATCCTTCCTCCTCACTTCCGTATTTGGTCCAATTTTTGAAACACAGTAGGAAGTTTGTTGCATACATCATTCAATTTAGATTCTCAGGGCTAACATCTGAAATTTAACTGGTGATGAACTGGAGCCAAAATTCTGCATTGAAAATAGACTCCATTTCTCTTAAGGTGAATCTATCTCTTGATTTGATGACATATTTGTTGTGTGCAATTCTGAATTCTATATAGGATAAAAAATGAGGCATCTTTTTTAATTGGGTGGATAAAAACAGACACAGGTTATTATTCATGGTCTCAGGAACTCGATTTAGAAAGACAATAGAGCAATGATAGAAAATTGAACCATCTGGACATCTGAAAAAATGATCACACATGCTATATTGGACACCTATGGAGCTGCCTTCTTTTTTTTTTTAATTCATTTTTATTGTTAGACTTATTGGGGTGACATCTGTTAGCAAGGATTACATGGGTTTCAGGCATACAATTCTACAGTGCATTGTCAACTTGTTGTATAATAAGTTCACCACCTAATGTGACTTCTCTTTCCATCACCTTATATTTAGCTTCCCCCACCTCCTCTCCCACCCCCTCCCCTTTCTCCCCTCCCTAACCCACTCGTCCCCAAATAAACATTAAACTATCGATTGTGTCCATGGGTTATTTGTTTGTTCATTTCTTTTTTTCTTTGCTTTCAGTTTTATATTCCG
>PVJL010014599.1:0-27523 GCA_004026885.1 Lyroderma lyra
GACTCACAGAGCCTCCGCCCTGTGGCCCATCGGGTGGGATAATCACACGCGCAGGTTCCTGAGGCCGGCATAACCGGCGACCACAACGGGGGGCTTCAGCACGCAGTCCTAGAGGCCAGAGGTGCGCGGCTGCAATGCTCCCTGTGGAGGGGGTGCCTTTCTCCCTCTTCCTGCTGGTCCCAGCCATCCCCTCATCGGTGGCTGCACCACTTGTCTTTATCTGCATGTGGCCTTTTCTGTCCCCAGGCGCCCTCCTTCACAGACACTGCCGTCGGGTGGAGGGCCCCGTCCTGCTCCCGTGTGACCGCCTCTTATCCGCAAAGGCCCTAGGTCCAAATAAGGTCCCGTTCTGAGGTTCCAGGCGGGCGTGAGTTTGGGAGGACGGACACGACTTCACCCCGTCGACCACGTTTTTGGAGAAAGTTAAATGAACTTCAGTGATGTAAAAGCATGCCATCGCGCTTTGCAGTTCGGTTCGGCAGGTGTCGCGTGAGAGGGTTCACTTTTATCACCAGGAGACGGTTTCCTGGGTGTCCTGTGGGGTGGGGTGGCAGGAAGGGGTGACGGGGGGTGGGACAGGGGCGAGGGAGGGAGAAAATGAGACTGGAAACGAGAGCTCCTCGCTCTCCGAGGAGGAGGCTCAGTAGATGCCCTTCGCGCAGCTCCTGCCGGCTGTGTGAGGCTGAGCAGACGCACCGTTAGACGGGACGGGGCACAGCCATGCTGGGCGGTCTGCCCTGCGAGGACGCTACTTAGGTGAGGGGTGGTGTTCGTGGCAGGGACATGCATGGCCAGTACGACAGCAGTGGGTGATAAACTCCAGGGAGGGCAGCCGTGGGCGGTTGCGCCCGTCTGCACAGATCCCGAGCTTCGAGATCTTTCTGGTACCGCAGAGAAGGAGATAAAGAAAAACTCCGGAAACACGAGGTCGTAGAGGCAAAGAACATTTTGTTTCCTAGGAGACTGAGAGTTTCCCTAAGCACGCATCCTCTTGGTGCTGTACTGAGGCCCCCATCATGTGCAAGGCCCCTTGTCACCCTCCAGGCCTCAGGGGTGCCCCATGCCCATCCCACCTCCCTGACCTCACCCCTGGGCCCCTCAAGCCTCCCCCTCTCTCCCTGCAGGTGGGTGACGGCTCTAAAACGTAAGCCTGGCCCCTGCTTCAGACTGCCTGGGTCCCTGCCACTCTGGGCCTTTTCTGGAGTGCCAGGCTGGACCCCGAGGGCAGAACCAGGTCTGGTTCCCAGGGCCCCTGGGCCCATTCATTTTGGGAAAAGGAGCAAGAGAGAGAGAGAGAGAGTGAGTGAGTGAACTAACTTGTGGTCCACCCCTCAGTGCCCCATGGTGCTTCCTGCAGGGCGACGTCCTGACCACCAAGTACCAGGTGGACCTTGGGGACGGCTTCAAGGCCATGTATATGAACCTCACGCTGACCGGGGCGCCCATCCGGCACCGCTACGAGAACCCCGGTGTCTACCGTGTGTCTGTCAGAGCGGAGAACGTGGCAGGGCACGACGAGGCGGTGCTGTTTGTCCAGGTCAACTGTAAGTCCATTGCCCTTGTGAGGCTGGGAGTCACTCCCTGTGACAGAGAGAACCCAGTCCTGGGGAAGCACAGGGACTCCCTCAGGGCTGCTGCAGGACCCCAGGGCTCAGGACGGGAGCCCACGGGCAGAGGGCGGGTGGACTGGGCTCAAGTCTGCACAATAGTAGGGTTGTTGGTGATGGTGATGATGGTGGTGATGGAAATGGTGGTGATGGTGGTGATGGTGGGGATGACAGTGGGGATGGTGGTGATGGTGGGGATGGAAATGATGGTGGTGGTGGTGGTGGTGATGGAGATGGGGATGATGATGTTTCATCTTCATCCCCATGATATTTTCCTGGGGTGTAGGGGAGGGTCTAGCCAGGGCTCAGGCTCTGGGTGGATTCCCTACCCAGCTACTTTTAGATGATGATGGTGATGATGGTGGTGATGGTGGTGGTGATGATGGTGGTATTGGTAGTGCTGTTGGTAGTGGCAATGGTAATGGTGAAGATGATGGTAGCAATGACCCATAAGCAGCCTCTAAAAAGCCCAGCGCCCTGATGCCCTCTGACCCTGAACTTTCTTCGGGCACTGCAGCCCCCCTGCAGGCCCTCTACCTCGAAGTGGTTCCTGTCATTGGCATCAACCAGGAGGTGAACCTCACAGCTGTGCTGCTGCCCCCGAACCCCAACCTCACTGTCTTCTATTGGTGGATCGGCCACAGTGTGCAGGTACGCAGGCCCCAAGTGCCTGGTGCCCCCCCGCCCCCGGCAGTTCCCACCGGGGATACACAGTGGGTGCTGGGCAGGATAGAATGTACGATACTGAGGGGTCACGGCCGGTGCCCAGCACGCTTTCTTCCACCTTGAGCGTCTGCTCAGGGCCCAGCTGTGTCCAAGCATGGTGGATACAGGATGAATTAGACCTGCCCCTGCCTTTTCCCCAGGGAAAGAGATGTGAACAGAGTAGGTGACCTGAGTTAGGGTGTGTTGCAGGAAAGGGGCAGGTGAGGTGTCTGAGAGCTGCAGGGGAGATAGGCCATTTCTGGTCTGGGTGAGAGTGGTCAGGGAAGGCTTCATGGAGGAGGGGGTCCCTGGGGCTGGACCTGATCTCAGAGGCCTCACTCAGACTCATGGACACAGTGCCTGCTGGGAGGTCCTTGGGGCCTTTGTGGGGCCAGGCTGCCTGTCCTCCAGCTGGGAGGGGGACTCAAGACCTAAGGAGGGGCATCCTTACTCCTGTAGCAAACTGCAGCCCTGCACCTCCAAGCACAAAGCCCCCCCGCCAAACAGCGGCAGAGGGCCCAGATACAGAGGCAGGGTGGGGAGGGAGGGGCCGTAAGCCCCCGATGGTATTTCCTTGGGGTGCGGGGCAGGGTCTAGCCAGGGCTCGGGGTCTGGGTGGATTACCCTCCCAGCCACTTTCAGCCAAGCTCTCAGACAGGTCACTGCACCTCCCAAAGCCTGTGTCCCCATGTGCCACCAGTCCTGCTGAGTGTGCCCACCCCATAGGCGGGCATTGAGCCCGGCATGGGGGCCGCAGCTGAGTGGAGTTGAGGAGATGGATGGGGAGGGGGTGGGCGGCCAGCCTGGGGCCATGTTGCAGGGGATGGCCCAGGACGACCTCCGGAGGAACTCGTGTCCCTGCTGTTAGCTTAGGACGGGTTCTCTGGGGTCTTCCCCACGCCCCCGAGTGCTGCCCCCGTTCCCTCACGACAGCAGAGCGTGGTCAGGGCAGCCCTGCGCAGCTGACCGACCACAGGGCTCGCTGTGCGATGCCCTCCGCGGGCCCGGCCCTGACTCTGCTGGTGCCCTGCAGCCCTTGCTGTCCCTGGATAACTCGGTGACGACGCGGTTTGTGGACACGGGGGCTGTGCGTGTGACGGTGCAGGCTGCCTGCGGGAACTCGGTGCTGCAGGACTCCAGGGTCGTCCGCGTGCTGGGTGAGTCCATCCTGGGCTGGGCGTGCACCTCGGTCCAGGGTGCAGCGGCCTCGGGTGTAGACCAAGAGCCCCGTTCGGAACCGCTGTCCACTGCCCTGTGCTTACTGGGGGCCTGGACCCCTCACAGGGGACACTGACAGGAGGAAATTACCCCTGAAAACGGAGGGGACGACCCCTCACCACGGCCTCTCCTGTGCACAGAAGCCGTCAGCTAAATGTAAAGCGAGGCGCCCTCAGCCACCCCCTCACTCACAGACGCGTCACTGGCCCTGAGCCCGGCTTCGACACAGTCCTCGCCGTGTCTGTCATGAGATGCTCTGGGTGCTTTTCCTATTGACGTGGAGTTGACATACAGTGTGACATACAGTCCCAGGAGTACAACAGCTGTGGTTTCATGCTTGTATGTGTTGGGAAACATCACCACAGTACGTCTAGCTAACGTCCGCCACCACGTAGTTACCGAGTTCTCTTTCTTACGGTTCAAACGTTTACTTATGACCTGCTCTCAGCACCTAGCATGCATGCAGCACCGCGTTGTCACCCAGTCAGCACGCTGCACGCTGCAGCCCCGGACTCACTCGTTTTACAACCGTACCTGTGTGCCTTCTGACCCCCCCACCCGTGGTGCCCACCCCCACCTTGGTGTTCCCTGGGCGCCTGTCTTTAGATCACACGCGTAAGTGGGATCCTGTGCTGGTCGCCTCTGTGTGACTGGCCGAGCATAATGCCCTCAAGGTCCATCCACGTGGTTGCAGATGGCAAGAGTCCGTTCCTTGTTATGGCTGAGCACAGCTCCATCGCACACACGAGGGCCATCCGGAAAGGATCCAGCCAGGTCGCCGTTCTTGCTCCGGTGACAGTGGCAGATCTTTTCCGGACGGCCCCCGTGAGCCTTTGCCGGATCAGTTTGTCATCCTGCACACCCAGGTCACATCCGCATCTCAGCTTCTGTAGCGGGTGCTGCCGTGAACGTGGGTGCACGTGTCTCTTCACATCCGTGTTTCCTGTTTCTGTGGATACGTACCCGGCAGTGCAGTTGCTGGGTCACGTGGCAGTTCTAGTTTTAGTGTTTACAGGGACTTTGGTACTGTTTGCCGTAGTGGCTGCACCAATTTGCGGCACCCCCAACAGCGCACCCGGGTCCCCACGTCCTCGCTGACACGGGTTGTCTCGTCTTTTGGAGGACAGCCGTGCTATGAGTAACAGGTGAGGGGGTATCCCATGGCAGTTTGCTTTGCATTTCGTGACGACGATCGGTGACACTGAGCGCCTTCTCCGTGCCTGTGGCCACCTGTGAGGTTTCCTGGGGAAGATGTCTGTTCGGGTCCTCTGCCCATGGTCTCTTCGGACCGATGTTTTGCTGTTGATTCCAAGAGTCTTCCGTGTATCTGGAATGTTAACCCCTCACCGGGGACATGGTTTGCAAATGTTTTCTCCCGTCCCCTGGGGGGTCCCCGTCTTCCTGCCGATTCCCTTTGCTGTGGAGAGCACTTGAGTTTGATGGGGTCTTACCTTGTTTTTGCTTTCGGTGTCTTTGCTTTAGTGTCAAATCCAAAAGCTCGTCCCCGAGACTGATGTCAGGGAGCTCACCGCCTGTGTTTCCTCCTAGTGTTACGGCTTCGGGCCCGACGCGCACGTGTTTAACGCGCTCTGAGTTAGCCTTGCTGCCCGGGCTGAGAGCGCGGTCCGGCTTCTTGCACATGGCTGTCCGGCCTTCCCAAGGCCACGTACAAGGAGCCTGTCCTGCCCTGCTAAGTATTCTTGGCGGATCTGTCACAGGTTAAGAGACATGCAGGTGTGGGTTTATTGCTGGGCTCTATTCTCCTCCGTGGTCCATGTGTCTGTCTGTTTGGAGGCCAGTACCACGCTGTTTTGATGATGATGGCTCTGTGGTATAGTCTGATACCAGGTCGGGTGACACCTCCAGCTTTGTCCTTCTTTCTCAGGGTTGCCATGGCTCTTCGGGATCTTTTGTGGCTTAATTACAAACCTTAAGGTTCTGGTCCTGTGGAAGGTGCCATGAAGTATCACTGGAATGGTTCATTATATTTGTCGCTTGTTTTGGGTCACACGGACGTTTAATAATGAGGAATCTTCCAGCCCACGAGCACGGAATGTGTGCCTCTTCAGTTATTCTGTCAGTGTCCTCTGGTCCCCAGGGCACAGGCCTCCGCCTCCGTGGTCACGTCTGTCCCTGCATGCTTTATTCTTTGGATGCAGTCATAAACGGGGCTGCTTCCTCAGTTTCTCTTTCTGATAGGTCATTATTAGCGTGTGGAAGCACCACAGATTTCCATAGATTGGTTTTGCGTCCTGCGACTTTACCGAGCTCATCAGTTCTGACAGCTTTTCAGTGGTCCTTAGGGCCTCCTAAACACAATGCTGTGTCCTCTGCAAATGGAGAGTTTTGCTGCTTCCTCTCCAGCCTGGATGCCCACTGTGAGAGCCCGCGGTCACAGCTCACAAGCGCTTGTCTCTTGAGCCCTCACCCTGTAGCGCCTCCTCCCACTTTAGTCAGAGAACAGGGCTCTGGAGGTGAAGGGGGAAAGGTTACGGTCTGTGGGGGGCTCCCTGCGCTGGGGATCCAGAACAGGCCTCTGAGTCGGGGACTCCAGGGACTATGCGAGGAGGAGGTGGCGGGGCCCCTGCTGTCAGGGACTCTTACTCTGGTGGTGGGGGGGGGACGGGAGGGTGACCTCGTGGGGTGTGTGCTTGCGAGTCAGTGGGGCACAGCTCGCAGGGCGGCCTCGGCAGGTTGGTGCCCTCCTCCTCCTCATCACCCCTGGATGGCAGCCGGTGGAGGGGCCCTGGGACCTGACCTGAGGTGCCGCCCTGGGCCCTGCAGGGCGTGTGGCCACCTCGCTGGGAGGGCACAGAGCCCAGCACTGAGCCGTGCTCCCATCCTGCCTCTTTCCAGACCAGTTCCAGGTTGTGCCTCTGCAGTTTTCCAAGGAGCTGGACGCACACAACCCCAACACCCCGGAGTGGAGAGAGGACATTGGCCTGGTTGTCACCCGCCTGCTGTCCAAGGTGCCGCCAGCACCCGAGGGCACCTCAGGAACGCCGAGGGGCCGGGGCGGGGGGGAGGGGGGTGGGGCGCAGCTGCCCATAGTCCCAGGGATCTGGCCTTTGGGCTGGCCGGGAGGGACCTGTAGCGGGAGTGTCACCTCGCCAGAGGAGTACAGGACACAGCCACTGTTCCCCAGCTGGCCAGACTCTCTTTGGGGTGATTGCCATTTGTCACTGAGCTTGCCCTCCGGCAGGACCTGGAGGCAGAAGAGTCGGTGTGCTCACTGCCCTCAGGCCACTGGCGGGAGGCTCACGGAGGCAGTGCATCGGGGTGGGCATAGAGCCCCCAGGGAGAGAAAGACCCCCCCATAGAGTCAGCTGCTGTCACAGGGGAGGCCACCGTGTCCGCGCCCGCCCTCAGCCTGCTAAGGATGCAGCGGTACTGTCCTGGGCATGGGAGGGTGACTAGGAGTCTGCCCGAGGTCAGTGCCCGGACCGGGACTCCAGGAGGCAGAGGGGCCTGTGTGAGTGGAACCTGGTGAGTTCGGGGACTCGCACACCAGCAGCCCTGACATCTGGGAGGACATTACCAGGGGACAGAGCATGGGGGACCAAGGCAGCTGGGCTGCAGGAGGTGGTGCAGGGCTGCTGTCAGATTCCGGGGCCGTCCCCGTGCTGTGCGGGGCTCAGGCATGGCAGGCAGGATGGGGGCCACGACTCCCACAGGGCCACAGGAGAGATGGTGTGCCTGAGGGCCCTGGAGAGTGGCCCAGAAGGCATGCAGACCAGAATTGTCCGTCCGTGTCCCCTTAGGAGACGGGCATCCCCGAGGAGCTGCTGGTGACCGTGGTCAAGCCGGGACTGCCCACCTTGGCCGACCTGCATGTGCTTCTGCCCCCACCCAGGCCCACGAGGAAGAGGAGCCTCACAGGCGACAAGGTGTGTCCTGTGGCCACTAGACCCAGGTGCCCCCTGCCCCACTGAGTGGGGGCAGGTTACAGCAGTCTCTCAGCACATGAGGCCTTGTTTCTCCCCAGTCACAGTCCAGCTTCACCTGTGGCAGTACCCGCTGGAACCTACGTGGCTCAAGGTCACTGGGGGGTGGGGAGAGGAGGCGGGGGCTCTAGGGCAGGACCTCCTCCCCGTTTCAGTGGCTGAAGCTGGTCATGTGGCCCTGACCTCACGGGGGGCTCCCAGGCACGGTTTCAGCCCCCATCAGTTAGCAAACGCCTTTAGTGCCCAGGACACTTGCAAGTCAGGGCCCTTGTGAGGGCAGGGACAGCGGCTGTGTGGCAGGCATGGGAGGGGGACTCGGAGGTGACTGGGGCCACATCCCACCCACCAGGGTGCCTGTGATTCTTACAAAGAAGCAGACAGTAACTGGCATTGGTGCGCATGTGCGTCCGGAGCCACAGCTGTGGGGCATGAACTGGTGGCTCGGGGGTCAGTCTGGCCGCTCTTTCGGTGGTCAACACAGAGTGACCCTGTGACGTCACAGTTCCCCCCCGGGGCATCTGACAACGTCCTGGTAGCATTATTTCTGATAGCCCTGCAGGGGGCACAGCCCAGTGCCACCGGTAGCTGGGGGCAGACAGTGGGGCCCGTCGTGCAGTGGGGCGTCAGCCGTAGGGAGGAGGGGACCCGGACACAGGCTGCAACCAGGAGCCTGAAAGCATGGCGCTCGTGACAGGAGCGGTCACAGGAGATGACACTTAGGTGCACTGCCCAGAACAGGCCTCCGCAGAGCGGGTGAGGCCTGGTGGCTAATGGCAGGGTGCCCTCCGGGGGAGATGACAGGGCCTGGAATGAGACAGGGTGATGGTTGCGCGGCCCTGCAAGCACACAGAAAGGGAAGCATGTTGCACCGCCCACTTCAGGAAAGTGAGTGTCACCTTGCGAGTAACCGAAAGTGAGCGTCAACTTGCGAGGAGCCTCAGCAGCTCAGCGCGCGTCCTGGCTGCTCGTGGAGGCCGATGCTCATGCTCACAGGCGCGGGGGAGGGACTGGTGCTGAACTGGGTGAGCATGCCCGTGGGGGTCGTAGCACCCCACTTTACAGGTGGGGGAGGCGGGGCTCCGTGAGGGCCACCGTCGGGAAGGACGCAGAGGGCAGAGCCCATCCCCTGCTGGATGAGTCACTGACTCCAGGAGCACCAAGGACCCAGCCGCTGCTGGCGCGGTTGGGGCGTCTCTGGGGGTGGGACAGTGGTGGGTGGAGGGAACCTTGCCCACAGGGGGCACAGAGTGCCCCGATCACCTCCACCTGCCCGTGTCCCTGTCCCCATTTTTCCTGAGTGCTGAGTGACCCAGTAAGCAGAGTCACAATGACGTGTCACAGCCACAGACCGTGGCGGCCCCCAGGTCCTGCCTGTGCTGAGCGTGGGGAGGCATCACGCAGGTGTTGGGATCAGTGCGTTGGCACTCTGGCCGCCCCAGCCTTCGCCCAGGCTCTGCTGGCTCGTCACACATGGGTCCCCGACGCAGCACCCACGCGCGTGAGCAGGGAGCAGGCCCCCCGGATCTCAGGTGCCGAAACACTGTCACAGAGCCTGAGTCCCAGGGATGGGCGCCCCTACACAGCCCTGCCGAGGGGCCTGCGCCCCAGCACACCGTGCACCCCCGGTGCGAGGACCACACCCGAGTTGCCGCACGGGCCGCCGGCAGTGGAATGAGGGGCAGGGTGGACGCCTGCCTGGCGCCCGTTCCCCGTGGGTCCCGAGGCCCTCACTGTCCTCTCTGCTTGCAGAGGCTGGCGGTCATCCAGCAGGCGCTGAGCGCACAGAAGGTCAGCTTCCTCCTGCGGGGCGGGCTGCGCATCCTGGTGGCCGTGAGGGACGCGGACGCAGGTGAGAGCCCCCTTGTGCCTGCAGTCTGCTGGGCCGTCGTCACGTGCTCGCCTGCCCTGCCTGTGGACCCTGGGCAGGCGTTGGGGGTGAGCACTGACCCCAGCAGGCGAGCTCCGGCCAGCCCTGCGCTTGCACCTCCTGGCTTTGGGGGTGCGTGTATCTAAGGCTCCCCAGACGACACCCCTCACTGCAGGAACTGGGGCTGGGGCCCCTCCGCTGTCCACGCGCTCCCCTTAGCTGGGGGAGGGGAGCCTCAGGCCCTGCCGTCCTCTGGAGGCCACACAGATTCTGTCCAAGGGTCTCAGGTGACCACTGTCCCCCACGTGGGACTGTCTCCTGTGGCCACACACATCCTTCCCCCTGGAGAGCTGCTCCGGAAGTCGGCGTGCCCCACGCAGCACAGGCAGACATCCATGGTCCAGGAAGAAGGACCTGGGCCCACGGTCACACAGTGGGAGCACAGGCGCCCGGGGCGGGTGGCCCATCCCTGCCGCCCTTAGTCACACCCAGAAAGCCGGCCAGAGGATAGGGACCGCCTTCCCGTCTGGGGACAGCCGCTGCCCACGCCGACTGCTCACAGCCACGCTGTTGCAGGCTCTCCAAGGCTGGGAGGGAGCGGCGGCTACTGGGCGGTGGCCGTCCTCTTCGTCATCGGACTGTTCTCCGTGGGAGCCTTCATCCTGTTCAAGTTCAAAAGGCAAGGCGGCCCGGGCTCCTCAGTGGGGCGGTGGGGAGAGGCGTGCGTGGAGACCCGGCCCCGAGCCCCCCGTCACTCACACCCACGGGGCATCTTTGACTCCACCTCCTCCCATTTTACAGGTGAGGCTCAGAGAGGTTGAGTGACCTGCCCAGGGCCACACATGGGGGCGGTCGGGGTCCCGCTGGTGGCTGTGGGGGGGCAGAGCCCTGAGCCCCAGCCTGTGCCCTGCAGGAAACGCCCTGGCCGGACGGTGTATGCCCAGATGCACAATGAGAAGGAGCAGGAGATGACGAGCCCCGTCGGCCACGGCCAGGGCCTCCAGAGCGCCATCCAGGGTGAGGAGCTTGTAGGGGGCGAGCTGGGCGCGCAGGCTCTAGGTAACGCCCGGCCCGGAAACTGCCTCCCACCTCCCAGGGCCCCGCCCGCCTGCTGCCTCGGCCAGCACAGTGGCCAGGATGCAGTGGCAACCTGCGCTGTGTCCCCTCCGCCTGATGAGGTGATGGCATGTGGGCACCGTGCCTGGCAGCCCTGGATGCTCGGGTGGCGGGGAGAGGATGGGGCCTGGCCCCACAGTCACCCCACATCGCTCCCAGCCCCCCTGCTCTCCGGGAGGGGTGCGTCTGTGAGTCCGTCTTCGGGGCGTCCTCACTGGGGGGGCCTCATTCGCCCTGACCGTGCCCAGTGGGAGGGCACGTGTGCTGCCCAGCAGACACCCCCACTCTGGGCCAGACGGCCACCACTGCCACATTCTCTGTGGCTCTGGGGTGACCAGGCTCGACCAGGTGCTTCTCCCGGGGTCTGTCCACGGCTGGAGAGGACTCGTCTCTATGCGGCCGTGCAGCCGGGTGCCTGGTGCCCGTGTGCTTGGGCAGCTAGGACCCCGCGGGGCCATCCCGCCACACGCCCACCATGGCCCTGTGATGCGGGCTCCCACACAGCTTGGCGGCTACATGCTGAGTGCGACTAGACAGGGAGGCAGCGGCAGCACCTCCCGTGACAGTCACACACTGTCACCCGGTCTTGCTCTGTCAGTGGAGGTGGCCACAGAGTCTGTCCATCTTCAGGGGCAGGGGACACACGGGAATTGTGTGTCCCCCATCCTGGGGGGAGGGGCTGGGTCACACGGGAATTGGAGCATGCTGCCACCTCGACAGCCGACGTTGAACCCATACCCAGGGCACTCTGTGCCCCCCTCTCGGTGTCCCTGACTGTTGGCACAGCAGACCTGCCCCTCGCATGTCCCTTGGCCCCACCGTGTTCCTCGCGCTGATTTGTCTGTAGCCTCCCGGGACATGCAGATTGCCCTCCTGGGTCCTGAGCACTCGCTCCAGCCCGGCTGCCCCGATGTAGTGTGACAGACCAGGGGGCCGACGGGGCGGAGCCAGGTCCCAGCCTGACTCCGCCCCAAAGCCAGTGCCCCACCCACCCCCACAGCCCCAGCCCCCAGGTCCTGGCGGTCACCCTGTGAGCCCATGGAGACCTTCCACCAGGCCTCTCCCTGACCAGCGCAGCGTGGGTCAGAGCCTCTGGGCTGGGGCTTCACGCCCTCCCTCCATGCAGGCAGCCTCGCAGCCTGGTGACAGGTGCGTCCCAAGCCTGGAGAAGGGGCATGGCGTGCTGGCGGCTGCGTGCTGAGGCGCCTGCAGAGCAGTAGCACCCTGCTAGCCACGTGTCTGCACCGAGCGCGCAGCGTGTGCCAGGCGCTGCCCACGAGCTTCAGGTGCCTCCGCCTTGCGGTCCCCGCTGCGGCCCTTTTAGGGAAGAGTTATCATCCCCATGTCACAGGTGACAAAACCCGGTCCCTGGGTGACAACCTTGATGACGTTTTCACTCGTCATTGAGCTCATAACACTGTTCTGCCTGCAGCCAGGCTGGTGCCGGGAGCTCTCAGCCACCCTCTGGAGGGGACGGCTCCCCAGGGACAGGTCTAGGTCCCCCATGCCATCTCCTTCCCTGGGGTCACACCTCTGCCCTGGTCTCATACGGAAGCCCTGCCCACCCAGTCACTGTCCCCTTCCTTCTCTCTCCTGCCACATCCCCTGTTTCCTCCTGCCGGCCCTGGGGGCGCAGTCCCTCCTGCCTGCCCCTGCTGCTGATGGCCGGGCTGGCCCCCATGCAGGTCGGTGGGTGCTGTCAGGGGTGGCCGGCTTCGGCTCACCTCTGGAGGCCTATGGGGGTCCACTGCTTGTGACGCACCGGGAGAACCCACGCTCAGTCACCCGCCTGGAAATGTTGGGACCCCAGCACCCCCACACTGCACCAGGCGCTGGCCCACGGCATCCTGCAGGCCCTGCCTTTCCCTCTCCAGCCCACGGGCCTGTGCTCACGCGGGCTGTCTGTCTCCTAGGGAACCACTCGGGTGTGGTCCTGAGCATCAACTCCCGGGAGATGCACAGCTACCTGGTGAGCTGATGCCACGCAGGCCACGCCCAGGACAGTCTCCTCTGCCGCTTCGGCCCCGTGGAGGGCACGGAGCCACGGACGCGGCTAGCTCGGCGCCGAGACCGGCATCCCCTCAGAGACCTGCGGAGACGCCGCCTCGCGCCGCCGTCCCCGGACGCGTCGACTGGTGCCCCTCCCTGTGTCCAGTTCCAGCCCACCCAGCCCACGGATGTGTGGGGGCCAGCTGACCCTGCCCTCCCTGGATGCCAGGCCCTCGGTGCCCCCCACAGCCCCACCCTGACCCCAAACACTGTGGTCCAGCCTGAGGCCTGACCCCTGGGGACGGCACTGAGCCTCCCCTGACCACCCCACTGAGTCATAGCACCTGGACTTGGGGCCCTGCTTTCTCCCTCCTGAGCCCCTGCCAGGGGGCTGTCCCCTCCAGAGTCCGGAAAGCCTGTGACCCAGGCCTGCCCCCGCCGCCCTCCACGCCTCCTGCCGGTCCTCTTTTTAAACTGCAGATCGTGTACACATCTCTCCAGGGAGCTGTTGGAGTTATTTTTAACTTCCTGTTCTTACGGCTAGGTGGCCGCCATCTGGGAGCCCCTTTTCCAGGATGTGCAGGGCGGCTCCCCTGCTCTCCTGCCACCCTCTCTCCCCCGGGCCAGGACCCTCGGTCGCAGGCTGGCCCTGGCTTCCCTGGGGCGGGGACAGGGGCTGCACGTCTGCAGCCGGCCAGCAGGGGGCGCCCCCACAGGCACGCGGCCTCCCGGGGGCTGGGACCAGGCGGGCCCCCCGCGTGCTTCCTTACAGGACCCCGTGGAAGCCCAGGAACCAGAGGGGTTTAGGACTGGGGAGCCGAAAGGCCATCCAGGAGTGTGCCCCCATTTTGAAGATGGAGAAACCGAGGCCCAGAGAGGGGGTGACTTTACCAAGGTCACGCAGCAGGAGGGTAGCAGAGGTGCCCCAGGAGCCAGCCCTCTGCACCCCGTGCAGTGCGAGTCCGCTCACACGGGTGCCCTGAGGCCGGGTTCGCCAGGCCCAGGTGGCACGGAGAGACGGAGCGGGGAGCCTCACCTTTTGCTGTGAAACCGGAAGTTAGTCTCACCTGCAGGCAGGGCTCAGGTGGCCTGGTGTCTCCTGGAAGGAGGGAGCCCCAGAGCCCAGGAGGAAGCCTGGGGGGGCGTTAACACATCTCCCCTGAGGGAAGGGGCCAGGGGAGAGGCCTGTACCCCGAACAGCCCCCGGCACCGGCCCGGGCTCCAGGGCGTGGGGCTGGCACGGACGGTGTGGGACGAGTCCGGGCTCTCTGGACCTTTGCTGTAAGCCCTCCTTGCCTGCCCAGCCCCCGCGCCGTCTCCAAAGGCACCTTAGGGGAGCCCTGCATCCTGCCATCTACTCTGCCCACCCGCCCCGGGGGTGCCAGACACACTCTCCAGGTCCAAGGTCAAGGTCAGCATGGAGTGCCCTTGACCCAGTCCCTTTGCCCAGCTCACCAGTGCCTGCGGGTCACCACCCTTTTGGCCACTCGCCTTCATGCTCTCCGCTGTTTGGGTAGGGTTCCCCCTTATTTGCGTTTTCCTTGTCATTGTTTCTATTAAGAGTCTATCGGGTGTGTGGACCCAGGAACCTGGGAATAAAGTGGCATCTGACGTATACCCGTAGGCCTTTCCATCCCCATAACCACAGAGACCGACACGCAGGGCCGGGGGTTGCCTGGTCACACAGGCGCAGTCTGTATATTGACGCACAGGGACGTGCGGGCACCTGGCAGGAGCACGTGACCGGCTCTGGGCAGCCGAGCTCTCGCGCGACCCGGTTCCGCCCCTACTTGGTATATGCACATAACAGAGACGCGATAAATTTTATCCTATTTTTCCTTTTTAAAAATCAATAAATTACTTGTGATGCTTTTAACAAAGATTAAATGGCTACGACCAGTCTTGGCCTTTTTACGAAGCTTTTCTCAACATCTACCGAAACGCCCGTGCATGTCCACGCAGGCACCTGGAGGCGTGGTCGCAGCAGCCACTGGGCCCGGGACCTGTGAGAGGACCCAGGAGCAGTTCCCGACCTGCAGGGTAGGCTGCCGTGACACAAAGCTTCTGGGTCCCCTGCGGAGCCGTGCTGTCCCCCGTCAGCTCTCAGAGCGCTCACGCACGTGCAGGAGGCCGGGAGGGGAGGCCTGGCGGTGTGACGCCGGACACAGCGCACTCCCAGAATCAGGAAGTGGGGTGTTCCCCTCTCCGGCATAAACAGTGTCACCAACACCCGTGTAAGGCCTGGTCACTGTGACCACGAGGGTGGGGACAACAATGAGAGCAGGCCCAGTCATGTCTGAGCACAGCCGGACCAACCACAAAACTGGCCGCGCGTCCGTCCTGGCCGAGGGAGGCGGCCTCCGCCCCATCCCGGCTTTAGCCCCAGCAGCCCCTCCGCCCGGACAAGCTGCCGCGACGCCCAGTCATGGTGCCCCCCTTCCTGAGCACGCAGCCCGCATCCCCGACTCCTCCCTGCACCACCCCCGTGGCCCCCCAACCATCGGGCCTTCCCAGCATCCTCTCCCTGAGCCCCCCAGCTCCCCGGTCCCCACGGTGTGTGCGCTCCCTCTGCCTGTCCAGTCACAGCCATGCCCAGGGTCTCAGGCTGGGGGCGCTGACACAGGTGGCCCTGGGGGAGGGACTGGTCTCTCTGCACATGGGCAGTCACTGACCTACTCAATGACCGGACTACGGAAAAACCCCCCACCCTGAGCTCAGTCCCGATGCCGGGGGGTGTGCCCCACCCTGCCTGTGTGGTGACGGTGGGGCTCTGGCAGCGGCACCCCAGATTTCATCACGGGAAACCGTCCCACGAGCCTTGGGCTGGAATAATCACCAGGCGCTGGCGCTGTAGGACTGGGTGCAGAGGGCCCGGGGCAGCCACGCCCAGACTCGGCACCTGCGACCCCAGGGCACCTGTCTCAGCCTGCCGCGTGCCAGGCTCCGTGGGTGTTTGTCATCCTCAGACTTGCCAGCTGCGGGCACTGAGGGCGCCGGCCCAGGCGTTTTAACCACGTGCCCAGGGCCCCGGCATCTGCCTCGTGTTGTAATTAAACGGTTCATCTCCGGCCGAACCCGGCTGTCAGCAAGAGGCGTCTGAGGCCGGCACAGGCCGGGGTCCCTGATGGTCGTCGTGCGGCTGGTCGCTGGACTTCTTGCTGGGGGCGGGGACCTCGGGCTGGCGGGCTGCATGCCCCTAGGACCTGAATTGGGTCTTCTCTGCCTCGTACCCAAAAGCACCAGACTGACCCACTTCGAAAGCCCCGCCTGATCGGCCTGCCTACCCCGCTGGTACCACCCCACCCCCTCTCCTGTGACACCCCCCCGCCTGTGCCCCAGGGCCGGTGTCCCAGGGGCTCCCTCTGTCTGCATGCAGGGGGTTCATCGCTATGGTTCCTCTTGTCGCTGCCCCAGTCGCCCTCAAGATCAGCCCGTGGGAGCAGGAACCAGGCCATCAGGGTCGTCGGCTTCCGGCGCCTAGGGCAGTCCTCGGCCCAGAGGGCGTGTGCCGCGACTGTTTGTTGAGTCAATAGCTGTGATCTGTGCTCCTGGGCCATCACTGGCTGCCTGTGAACTCGGGAGAAGCACGACTCGGTCACTCGTGTTCCCAGGCCGAGCACAGCCTGGTGCCTTTCCTACCGTGACGACATGACCTTTCATGGGATCTGGTCCGCCAACTAGGGGACCGGCTGGCAGTCATGCTGGGAGAGCAGGAGACGCTGGGGTCTCTCCCAGCGGCCTTCGGGGCATCGGGGGAGAGCCCCCCGGGTGCGGCAGGCCCTGCTGAGCACCTGACAGGTGACAGGTGGGGCTGGCTGGCGTGCACACCGCATCCCACGGCATTCTCTCCATGGGGCTGCCAGGCGGCTGCCACTGTCCCCCCTCATGGGTGACGAATAAGGAAACAAGCCGGATCCACAGCAGAGACTGACTCACAGCAAGGCCCACCCCCACGGGACCGGGGGGCTCTTCCCCACTGTGGGGGCCGGCAGGCCCGGGGAGCCAGGGCAAGCTTGTTCTGCTCACAGTTCCCCAGAGGAGGGCCGGGCCACGCCAGGCGGGGAGGCACTGGAGGCACTGGGGCCCGGCGGAGGCAGGGGGCGGGGAACCCACAGAAGAGCCTTTCTAGCGGTTTCCATAGGCAGGAGGGGCAAGGCGGGGCAGGCAGGCTTCGGGTCGGCTGCTCCGAGTAACTGCAGTGACACTGAGGCAGGGGCCCTGCTGGGAGTCGGGCACCTGCCCTGGGCGGGGGGTTAGGGTGAGAGCCCCGGGGAGCCCCACATGAGGGATTCGGGGTGTGGGCTCTGCACACGAAAGGTGTGCTGCAGGGAGCCCGTCCCCCTTCTGGGAACTGGCCAGCCCCAGGAAGGGCAGTCCGTCCGGGGTCAGCGAGGTCCCGGGAGCGTCACAGGGAGAAGACAAGCCGCCCCCTCTCCGCGGCCCGGCCCCCACCCCTGGGTTTGGTTCCGGCGTAGACCGCTCCGCTCAGGGTTCGGGCCCAGCTTGCACCGGCCCCCAGGTGAGCACGCCTGACCCGTCTCACCGCGTCGTCACCCTGTGTCCCCACCCGACTTTGCCTCACGGCTCCCTTCCTGTGAAAAGAGCCATTTTCAACAGCGTCGTAAAGCGGACGGCATGTCTGTCTGACACTTTCGGGATCACACACGGTTTCCCTGCTTCCCGCCGAGGAGCGGGGCTCCCGCTTAGGGACACTTGCTTGTCGCCTGGACGCCCTCCGGGACACGACCCACACCCGAGGCCTGCACAGGGCGTCAGTTACAGGCAGGGGTCGTAACGCTGCAGCCGGGCCCTCGGGGACACGGCCCCCGCCGCGGGGCTGGGGGCAGGGGTATGCGGCTCTGAGGGCACCGGGACTTCCCTGTCACCCGAGGTGGCCCAGAGTGCACGTCTCACCGTCCTCTTCAGTGCAGCTGCTTTACACGGACAACTAAAGGGGACCCCTAACTATCGGTGAGGTGACCCGCCAGCACCCCACCCCAAGCCACAGCGAGCACAGTTAAGAGGAAGGAGGCAGCACTGGGTTTATCTGGTCCGAGGCCTGAAAAGGGGGGTGGGACCCACAGACACACTTGTGCCCCAGACTCCAGGCCACACCGTCTCCTGTTACCCGACCTGGCTGCTGCCACCTCTTGGCCCAGAAGTCCTCAGGCTTCAGGTCCAGTGGGGCCTAGACTGACCTACTGGCTACACTCTGCACTCTCCCAGTTGCTGGTCCCGTGTCCTTTCAGGTGACCCATTGGCCCAGTAGCTCAACTCACCGTCTGTGTGAGCACCTGACGCAGGGCCACTGCCAGCTGATTCCGGGGGGAGAGCCGGCCACCGTCAGTCTCCTCCGTCTGTTGGACCTTCTGTCGCAGCCCGCGGGGACGGCACGTGTACGCCTGGGGAAGGTCCGGCACACCTGGCATGTCTGCCCCTCCGCAGCCATAGGGGCCTCTCTTGGTTGTCACTTGGACCCTATATAGCTGGGTCAAAAACCAGAAACCTGGCCACCCCGCCCACATGAGGGGCCTTGGATGCAGAGCACAGCATTGTCCCTCTCTACCGGACAGGAGGCCCCACCCCCAGCTCCCCAGCCTGCTCCTCAGACTCCAGGTGCCCCTGCCTCCCACGTCCTGGCTGCACCAGCGGGGCCGCCTTTGCCTGAGGTGCGTCCAAGGGACAGTCCCCTCCTGCCATGCCCCCAGGGAACCCCTGGGAAACCCCTGATTAAACCCCATGTGTCCCCTCCCGCTGTGCCCCCGGGAACCCCTGCTAAAACACCAGCTCCAGCTCAAATACCCAAATCCACAAACTCAACTATCCCCCTGGCTCCGGAAGTCTCCAGACCATTCCGTATCCACGCAGCAGGGCTCCCGAGAGCAAGTCACGCCTGCCCCAGTCCTAGTCCCAGCGCCTGGCACAGAGCCTGCCACTGAGCAGGAGCGCGACCACTTCTTGAACTGAATATTCGCGTCTGTCGACTAAAAGCCACTGAAAGAAACATCATCCCGGCTCTCACGAAAGAAGGACGAGGCACAGCCCCCCTTCCCCAGCGACGCCTCACCCCGACACCTGCCACGCGACCGCGGCGACCGGTGGCCCTCAGCGGGCCGGCCCCCAGAAACCACACGGCCCGGCGGGGGGACAGGGGGCTGCGCGGGAGCAGGGTTTATTCAGGACAGAGACGCATCACGCCGCGGGGTCCGTCTGGGGCTGCGCCTGCGAACCGCAGGGAGACGCCCTGGTGCGGGAGTGCACGTGAGGCCGCCGCAGAGGGCCCGGGGCCGAGAACCGGCCGTCCCCTGCAAGTCCTCCCGACAAAATGCTCCACTCTACGAATTAAATGCATTGAGAACACAGTGAAAAGGTATTTACAGTCATTTAAAATGGGCACTGCCAACGTATTTAATTAAAAGAGTCTTTCCTGTTTCTTGCCTGCTTGTTTCAAAGAGAATTTTAAATATGACTTTAGTTTCTAAAAAGTACAATAAGGAAATAATTACATTCTTAATATGCAAACACATTACAATGGACAGCCATGGCTAACGAACACAGAGGACCATAATGTAAAAGGTGATGCCAAAATTTAAATGTCCTTTCCCACCAGAGAATCAAACACAAAGATTATCTTATTACAACGCCTTTGGCCCCTAAGATCGTGCTCTGATGACGCTGCTGGTACGACGTGACGGGAGCTCTCGCGGGAGAACCACCCGGAAGCGGTCACAGAAGCGGGCGAAGGCCGCAGGGCGGGCGGGCGGCCCCGCTGTCTCCCCGTGCGGGGTGCGGGCCGTGCACGGGCAGCACGGACGTTTCAGTCCACTTCACCGTATCGGACGAGCCCACCGTGGCGATCGCAGGACAGCGGTAACAGCGGGGACAGCGAAACCATAATTACCCTCTTTGAAACGATGCCACGATTTGAAATGGTTTTTCCCATTAAAACTTACTTTAGAGAGAAGAGGAAGGCCAGAGATTAGCATTTACATAAAGTGGGGCGCATCCCGCCGGGGCCTCCAGGCACCGGGCCCCCAGGAGAGGCTGCCGAGGAGGCTCAGCACGGGGGCCACCGCCAGCTTCTCTGGTGGCAGAGGCCCCTGCTGGGGTGCGGCCATCCCACTGCCCATCCTGGGGGTCCTGGCACGCAATCTTGTGGCGAGCTGAATCTTGGGCAAAATTTACATCCCCCCACGACAGAGTGTTGACAGTTAACACTCGGTCTGGTACGGCCCCCCCTTGTGCCCCCAGCCTCAATGCTGGCCCCTGGAAGCCTACACAAAGTTCCAAATTGGCACCACAAGGAAAACGAACCCACAGCTTCTTCCTGGGTGTGGCCTTCGGGGCCCAGGGCATCCCCCTGCCCGGGTGGCCTGGCGTTTCTAGGACAGCCAGAAGCAGCGCTGCGACGAGGGAGGTGGACCCAGTGAAGACCAGGCCTGGCCCCCTTGCGTGCACCCTCAGGGGCACAAGATTGGCCGTGCCCTGTGGCCTGAGGTCACCAGAGTCACCCCAAGAAGACCTCGGGAAGGCCCATGTGAGAGGCCTCATGCCCTGGACAGGCAGTCAGTCCCCAGCCCTGCTCTGGTCACTGTGCCCCACACAGCCGGGCCCGGCCCCGTGCAGGCTGTGGGCAGAGCGGCGCACACGGTTCTGCTGCGCCCACGTCAGGGGACACAGCGAGCCCCTTGCTATCGGTTTCTGTGCAAAAGGCTGGGGACAAGAACATAAAAACGGAAGCGTGGCGGCGACTCCGAAGGCTGATGGCACCTTCCCCAGTGGGGCCGCGATGGCGCGGGGCTCCGTGCAGCCACACCGCCGCCCTCCGAGGGGCACCGCGCTCCCCGCGTTTTCGTCAGGATCCTGTTAGTGTGGCCAGCACTCTGCAAACACGACTGTCTCTTAAAGGAACAATGACATTTCGAATGGAATGTGACTTCTCCCAGTGGAACATGACCTGTGCCCCAACTGCGAGGGGCCGGGGTTGGCTCTCACCCCCGCCGGCTCCGAGTCTCGGGGCCTCCTCAGGGGCAGGGGGGCACCCCGGGGCGCGGTCTGCGAGGGGTCTGAAACGAGGTCCCCGTCAGAATCCTGACAAGATGTGCAAGCGTGTCTGATATGTACAGATATAAATTAAAGCTCTATTTCTTGAACATTTACAAATAAATAACTTACTCTGAAGCGAGTGCTTTAAACCAACCTTCCGATCAAACCTAGAAACACTGAGGGGACCGTACGCTGTGGGCAGCCGTCCTCACGGGGCTCAGGTTCAACGGCTCCGCAGAACCCAACAGGATGGAAGGTCCCCACCCCGTCGCACGGCCTATGGTTACGACAGTGGTTGAAGCACCGGGGCCTCATGCACACACACGTGCAGGCCTGGGGTCTGAGGACCACGGTCTGACCTTGGCCTCGGCACCCGCTGGCCGTGGCCTTGGGAGGGCTCACGAAGGAGACGGGCGGGGGTGGTCTGAGCAGCCCTGCTAATGCTGTCTGCCCCCCACGTGGGTGCAGCCCACTGCACTGGACCAAGGTCAAGAGCGGAGGCTGCAAAGCGGGACGGCCCAGGAGCCATCATGGAAGAATCCTGCAGAAGAGTAAAACCTTCCCTTCCCAGAGAAGGGGCGTCACGAGGTGCATGGGGGCCAGCTTCCCATGCTGACAGACGGACACCAGGAGGACGGGGCTCCCCCAGCCACATCCTCAAAGGGGAGGCTCCCTCCCGGCTTCCTGCATGGACCTGCAGGGTCAGCCGTGCCCAGTGCCAGTGGGATGCACTCCGCTTGCCACCTGTGAGTGTCAGAGGGGCAGTGCCAGGTGACAGCCCAGGAACCAAATGCTCCTGGCACGTGGCTTTGCAATGAACTCACGTTTCAGGTGGATTCCCCTCAACAGCTTTCGATTCTTGCTGGAAAACCAGAGACCGGAGCGCTGCCCTGGTCAGTGAAATCTGGTATGGCTGGTGCGGATAGCAGTCCCGACCACGGCGCCTGCGCAGGGCCGACCAGCTCCCCGGCGTGCGGCGGGGGCACTGGGGAGCACAGGCCCCGTGCTGGCTGTCCGGTGGGGCAGGGAAGGCCTGCCTCACAGCCACTCCACATTTCGGTAGGAAGAGCCCTCCACACGTGGCCTGTCCCCACTGTCGCTCCAGATGGTAGCCAGGTGACTGCCTCATGCCGCACTGGCGGCTGCACCATCCCAGCCATTCCTGAGGGGTCTTTGGACACATAGGAGGGGCCTGAGTCTCAGGCCGACAGGGTGGAGGCCAGAGCTCTGTGTCCCCTGTGTGCCTTAGCACCTGGCCACTTCAAGACAGATCTCTCAGGAGGCCAACAGGGAAGTGAAGAGGCTCTACGCGGCCCGCGTGTCCGGAGAGGAGCATCGCGCCCAAGTCCACGGGCGTCCAGGCCTCGATCAGCAAAAGGCAGAGGGTGTGGTGAGACCAGACGCTCTTCAAGGTCCTGCTTGTGCTCAGTGACACTGTGGCTCTATAACTATACAACTTCCAGAACCTGCCCCCTTTCAGAGGATGGACCCACCCAGGCATTGACCATCCTGTGACCCCTGTGAGGCTGCCCGGCTCTGAGGGCCAGCTGCAGTGGGACAGTAAGAAAGGGGCAAGGACAGACACCAGGAAGTGTCAGAACCCCCGCCGCCTTCCCAAAGCAGTGCCAGGAATGACCCAACACCACACGGCATCTGAAAGGCCCTTGGAGCCAAGAGCGGCACACGATGAAAAGAACATTTAACAACATTTACAAAGAGTGGCAGCTTTTCATGTCATGGTGACAAAAGCACCTGTCCAGAAAAAAGTTAGAAATGCATCACAGCACAATTTCTCAGGCCTCTAGGGACCAGGGGATGGGTACGTGGGGAGGGGGACACGGAGGCACAGGGGTTCCCGCAGTTCCCGCTGCAGCTGCGAAGATCCAGGCCCTCCCGGCACAGGTCCCCGTGCCCGCGCTGGTGACACACGCCCCGTGGCCCGTTCAGGTCTGACCCAGGGTGTGCGGCCCCGTGCACCTTCCATCTGGGGCAGGGCTGATACCGGTGACGGCGATGGTTTAACTGGGTGGAAAGACGTAGCTCCTCCGTTTGCCACACGATTCTCTCCCAACACCTTTCATCCCGGCTTGCTTCTTAACAAATCAAGTTGGAAACCAAAGTGTTACAGGCAAATTTCTTTAAAGGGCGCCACTATAGGGCAGAGGGAGTACACGGGGCGGTCTGGGGGCGGGCCTCCGAGCCCAGCCCCAGACCCGTGCGTGTCCTGCCGCAGGAGCCACGCGGCCATGGCCCCCAGCACTCAGCATCCGTGGCGACGCCTGCTCGCGCCGGTGCTCCTGCTTCCTCTATGTCCCATTCTTCAGCTCCCACTCCTAACAAGGGAAGAGAGAGCAACAGTTGGACAGATCACACGGCAGGTGTCTGAGACAGTCACACCACCTCCCACCAGTGTCTGTGACCTAGAACGTGGGGACAGCCACTGTGGAGACAGCATGGCGGCTCCTCCAACCCACAGACAGAAGCACCACGCTGCCCAGAAATCAGACCAACATGGTCCCCTGAGGACTAGGACACAGCACTGAAGAGACCCAAGGAGGAAATGTGCGTTGGAGTCCCCACCACGCAGCCCTGTCCCCCAGCAGGGCCTCTGCCCTCCATCTCAGGGGCACTGTGGTGGCAGGGCCTCTTGACGCAAACGCCTGGCCCCTCCGTGCACCCGGGGGCTCCCTAACAGGCCACGAGTGCTCTGCACGTCTTCCCACGTCGTAAGAAATTAAGAACGTCTCACCTTTTCTTGAATCAAAAGTTCAAGCACAATGAATGGTTAAAAGCGTGGCATTTGTGAACGTGGCAGAAACCAAACCGCAGCTTCCAGAACCATCCATGAGCACCTGGGCGTGTGGTTCTCACAGAGAGGGCAGGGCACACGGGTCCCGGGGACCCCTGCCCAGCCCGACTCTTTCAGGGGGGCTGCCTCACCGGTGAGTATGGGCCAGTCTAGAGGGCCAGCTGTGCATCTGACTCAGAGGCCACCACACGTGTCACGTTCAGCAACGAGGCGGCAGAACTGGGGAGTGCCCAGGCCCATGCGTGCGTGCGAGTAGAGCAGGACAGGCCGCCCTGCCAGAGGCTGCGCTGCCGCGACTCTAAGTCTGACTTCCGGGACAGTGAGCGACCAAGCCCCTGCAGTGCTGCGGCTGTGCTCCCATCTGCGGCTGACTGGGGGCGCCGCAGGATAGCACAGTTCTAACTCTCTCAGGCAAAACCTGTTTCCCTGTGAATGAGCATGGCAGTTACAGACCAAAAGCACCTGACGGAGGCTGACAGAAGTCACAGGATGATGCACGAGAATTCTTCTTTTCCCCAAATTTCCCAACTCAGTCTCCAACCCAATGTCTGTGTTGTGGAGGACCAGTCTTCTAGGATGCGGGTCAGCAGGGACCCTCCCGTGAACACAGCAGGGGTGGCACACAGCTACCCACGTTCCCATCTACAGCAGGGCCACCGCTCAGAAAAGAAGGCATTGCTAGCAAATCCGGACCGGGCCCCAGAGGCATGAGGGGAGGACCTCCGGCCTCTGCGTCTGCCGGGACAAATTAGATTCATCTGGACGAATTAATGCCGTTGTACCAAGCATGACTGTTTTCATATGACACACTTCTGTTACTGCTGTCAAGAAAAAAATGTATTGCTTTGACAAACCATAAAGAGCTTTTAAATTTTTCTGAGATCTTTAAATTTAGCATCAAAAATCACTAGTAGCTGAGCACACCAGGAGACTGGAAGATGCTACAGGATGGACGGAGGAGGTTCCCACGCACGCCCGCACGCACCCTCGGATGTGGATGAGCTGAGGGAGGGAGGGACTGCAGGAGCCACACCCTGGACAAGGAGCTCCAGGCGCCCTGCTGAGCTCTGCTCCTCCGTGCAAACCCAGTGAGGACGTGCTCTGCTCCCCCAGGGTGCAAACCCAGTGAGGACGAGCTCTGCTCCCCCGGGGTGCAAACCCAGTGAGGACGAGCTGTGCTCCCCCGGGGTGCAAACCCAGTGAGGACGAGCTGTGCTCCCCCGGGGTGCAAACCCAGTGAGGACGAGCTCTGCTCCCCCGGGGTGCAAACCCAGTGAGGACGAGCTGTGCTCCCCCGGGGTGCAAACCCAGTGAGGACGAGCTGTGCTCCCCCGGAGTGCAAACCCAGTGAGGATGTGCTCTGCTCCCCCGGGGTGCAAACCCAGTGAGGACGAGCTCTGCTCCCCCGGAGTGCAAACCCAGTGAGGACGAGCTGTGCTCCCCCGGGGTGCAAACCCAGTCAGGATGAGCTCTGCTCCCCCGGGGTGCAAACCCAGGTCAGGAGCAGCAGGAGTCCTACCCACTGCTCAGGCAGGGGCAGAGTGGCTGCCTTGCTGACACTTTATGGGAAATGCCTCCGGAAAGGTTCTGATCCTTTGTGCCTTTGAAAGGCAGGAATCCTGAAGGAGGGTCTGACTATCAAAGGACTTGGAAACAGTCAGTGGTGGCATCTAACAGAAGGTGTCTCTTCCACAAGGGCCTGACGCTGGAATGCCTGTGCCCCCATCAGCCTGCACCCTAATCAGCCTGCGTCATCAGCCTACGCCCCCATCAATCTGTACTCCCATCAGCCTGCCACATCAGCCTGAGCCCCCATCAGCCTGGGTCCCCCATTAAGTCCGTGTCCCCCACCTGCCTGGGCTCCTCATCAGTGCTGGCATTCCCTGCAAGCATGAGGGCTGGGGGCACTGACCTTGGCCTTCTGAAGCACGTGGCCCCGGCATGGGGAGCTGCCAGCCGGCTGGCTCTTCTTCAAGACAGCAGAGCTGTTGACAGGCAGCGGGCCCTCCGCATCACTGGTCTCACAGCTAGACATGGGTGAGTTCTCCAGGGTCCGATGCCTGCAGGCTGGAGACTGCAACACAGGGAGGAGACCCCGTGGGAGGGCGCCCCCACAGCCATCACTGCTGTCCAGCAGGAAGTGGTTTGTTTTAGAGAAAACAATGGGTTTTGGAAACAGGCGAAAATGACGACAATAAGAACCACCACGTATGAGGGCTGTCCGGACAGCACCCAGCCCTGAAGTACGAGGAGTAGAGGCATCACGGCTGCCGTCTGTCTGACAGCCTGCATTTTGCAGGCAGCAAGACTCAGTGCGCTGGTCAGGCCAGGAGCGGGGAAAGTGGGGGTGCCGTCCACGTCCCCTGCTTCCAACTGGGCTCCTCCAGCCCGTCATGTGGCCCCCAGCTGTCCCTGTGCACAGTGCTTTCTCAGTTCCAAGCAGTCTCACACCTGCAGCCACCCTGCAACACCCAGGCCACGAGGGCCACTGAGGCCGGGACTAGCGGCAGCCTGGGACTGTCAGCGCGGTGGGGCTCACTGACGCGGCCTGAGTGCAGCGTGACCCTGAGGGTCCCCGACAGCTCCCCGCAGTCTGCATGTGCCAAGGAAGGCGTCTGCGGAAGGCTGACAGTGGAACAAAGTGCACCTTCAGGTGCCAGGTCCTTCCGCAGGAGGAAGCTGCTCCTTGGGGACAGCGCATGACAGCACAGCCCTGACTACCCGAATGAGGTCTGCGAGGAAGACCTCACTGTTGTTTGTGTGCAACGGGTAACGTACCGGTCAGGGCGCACAGCACGGGAGTTTGGGAGAACAGTGCTTTAAGCGCCATTAAAATAGGTCATTTAGAGTCCCCGGTGGGGACCACGGGCCAGGGTCCCAGCAGCCAGCTTGGCCCATGATCCAGTTTATTTGGAAATGCTTTGGAAAGGTGGTGCTGGCTGAGAGGGCCTGGGGGACAGAGTACTTGGTCAGAAGGAGACATTAACACTGTCTCTCTAGGGGCACATGACACTCCTCGGGGACATGTCCCTCTAACAAGCTGCTGTTCCAAGGACATGGTCTGGGTGAGAAAGACACAGCGAGCTGTAATGCCAGGCAGATGACGGCAACACCAGCGCAGGGAAAAGCCCGCCAAAGAGAGGCGGCCGCAAGCACTTGGTCTGAGCCCGTGGGGTGCAGACATGCCTGTCCTGCGCCTTCAAGACACGCTGGCCATTTGGGCTGAAAGAGGAGCTGACGCATGGGGCCGAGAGGGAGGGTGGAGAGACAGGAAAACACCAAGGAAAACCAAAGTAGCTAGCTGTGCAGAAGATTCTAGAACTGGAGGGGGGAGGGGAGGGAGGTCACTCAGGGACAGCAGGTTCAGGGAGGAACCAAGCACCAGCAGGTCACGGAGTGGGTGGGCTGAGCCATGCATGGGGAGTGCAGGTAGTGCTTCCAGGAGTCTGACTTGGACAGGAACTGGGGGTGCAGGTGGGACCGACAAGAGGACCTCTACATGATCTGGAGGAATCAAGTAGGGAGAAGAGTGAAGACACCGGAGAGAAGGTCCAACCTGCGCTCAGGAGAGGACGGGTTAGGAGCCCTCATCTCCCCTCTAACAGGGCTCAAGGGTGGCGATGCCAGCAGCTCCTCAGCCTGTCCCTCCAGGGAGGTCAAGGGGGGTCATGGGGTCCACATGCTTTCCTGCCTCCAGCCAGCCTCTGACAAAGGGTCAGGAGGGGCCCAAAAGTCAGCTGGCGATTAGAAGGAACCTTGCCCCATACCGAGCAGTGCTCAGGGCCTTACCACCACATCCAGTGAGAAATGGCCTCCCTGTGCCCTTGGCCCCCATTCTTGTCAGACACTGAGAAGCCTCCGTCACCCTCAAGCCTGGGTTCTAACTCCCACTGCACCCACCCCATTCCCTGTTGTCCTGCTCCCCACAGTCTTATCAAGGTCTGGCAGAAGCGCTCTCCTATGCTATCTCCCCCTACCAGGATATAGGGTCTGTGAAAACAGCAGACCTCATCAATTCAGTTCACTGCCGGCCCTAGAGCAGTTCCCAGCACCCAGAGGAGCAGGCACAGATGGCAGCTACTCATATGACTTGTTGGACGAATGGATGGTGGATGAATAGATGGAGGGAGGATGGATGGATGGAGGGAGGATGGGAGGATGGATGGTGGGTGGATGGATGGAGGGAGGGTGGATGGATGGATGGAGGGTGGATGGAGGGAGG
>PVJL010014600.1:0-27419 GCA_004026885.1 Lyroderma lyra
GTCATTGGAGCGTCATCGGGGCGCACCTCGAATGGGGACCGCGGCTAGCTCACCGCACGGTGCTGCCGCATTCCTCTGATTCTTTGCTCTTCCCCGCGTCCTAGTCGTCAGCTGTGGCGATCCAGGCACACTGGCCAACGGCGTCCAGTTTGGGACGGATTTCACCTTCAACAAGACCGTGAGCTACCAGTGCGACCCCGGCTACCTCATGGAGCCCGTCACGTCAGCCACGATCCGGTGTACCAAGGACGGCACGTGGAACAACAGCAAGCCTGTCTGCAAAGGTGCGTGTCCCCCACGCTGGCTTCTCCCCACGCGCGGGAGACCTTACTGAGTTACGTCCGGTGTCACCTTGCTTGCACTCACGTCGTCCTGTGTGCTGGGAATTCTCGTGAACGCATTTGCACAATAGCGTAAACGCTGACTCACAGGGGGGCTTAGGAATCGGTTCCGGGTCACCGGTCAGGGCCGGAGAGGTCGGGACTCAGGTGACAGTGCCACCGCCTCTGCGTCTGAGTTCCGAATCCCAGCCCCTGGAGCGCACTCTCGGTGAACCGGGGCTCACCCAGCTGCGTTGGGTCACGAGGCAGATGGGGTGGGTGTGGAGGCCGGAATTTACAGTCAGGTCAGAGGGGGAAGCTCAGCGCGAACGCTGGCGGCCATGACGCTCTGTGGGGCTCGGACGCCAAGACGAGGACGCCACACGGCTATGGACACGGTGCAATGTGGCTCGTGACGCACACAGCTGGACCTCGCAGGGAGGGTCGGCCTAGCTGAGTGGCTTGAGCACGGGAGCAGGGGTGGGACAGGCCAGTGGTGACAAGGGGGCGGGGTAGGGTGACACAGTCAGGACTCCGCCAGCCCCGAGAGCAGTATGCAGGCTTCCTGACTGGCCAGCCCAGAGAGTACAGGAGGGCACGGAGAGGTGGCCAGACATACAGCACTGTGCCTTAGTCCTTAGAGACCGGTGACATGCGGGGACATTGGGTGCCATCATGGGCAGGGCCCCACGGTCAGTGGGTCTCAGGGACACAGCCGGGGGGCCGTATGGGACCGTGGTGCACAGCCACACGGCGTCCGCTAGGGGGTACCTCGCACTGGGCCCCTCAGTGCTTTACCTCCCATGAGAGCGTGAGGTCCAGTGTCCCCTGTCCCCACTGTCTGCAGTCGTGAGAGCCATGTCTGCCACACGGAACGCACCGCACACATGGTGCTGGGACAGGGCCGAGGCCAGTGGTCGGGGCCACGGCCTGGTCTCCGGGACGACACGAGTGCTTTCGCAGACCTCTGTCCCTCTCTCTGTAGTATCAATCGCAAACTCCGTGGCCAAGCAGGCACGTCTGGGGAGGCCTCTCTCTGTCCCCCCAACTCCTCCCCATCACCCTCTTCACCACCCCGTCGAACCACGCCACGACTTCTCCCTCGGGGGCCTGTGGTGTCACGTCCGTCCCGCCAGCGCAAACGCCCACACACGCCCCTTCACGTAGGGTTCTCAAGAAACAGCTGCTGAGCACATGGGCGCACGGGCAGAGGGCTGAAGGTCAAGACCAGGGCCCCCTTCCCACAGCGGGGCGTGCGTGCGTGTGACCCGCATCCGCGCACGGGGGCGCACGGGGAAGGCCGGGCGCAAAGCCGCAGGTGTCGCTGCTGCACAGTCGCGGGCAGACCGCCTGCCGGTGAGGAGGGCCCGGGGAGCCCGGCCTCTTCAGGGAAGAAGGCTCTAGATTGGGCCCTGCCCCCAGCTCAGTGCGACAGCTGGTGCAGGGTCAGCCCCTGGCACGCCACCCTGCGGCCTGCGTCCTCGCCCCGGGTCCCCGAAGTGAACACCAGGCCCCGAGACGGTCCCACGACACGGCAGGTGGTGCCCCCCGGCATACTCTTCAAGCAGGCAGGCTCGTGTGTCTAATTCTTCAGCGAACGGACCGACAGTCGCCGTCTTCTAGAAACTCTTTACTATCTGTAACTGAAGGAGAAGCACACAGGCAGGAACACCTCCCTCCCTCCCTCCCTCTCTGTGTCCCTCCCCTCGTCCGTCTCCCTGTGAGGGCCAGCCAGAGACACCCAGCCTCAGACGCCGTGGTCTCCACGTTACCTGGCTGGGTGCTTCCGGACACTGCGTACCCGCAGTCAAAAGGTCGCCCTGGGCGTGTGACCAGGTGTGTGTCCTTGCGAACTGTCACGCAGAGACCCATCGCGTAAGGCTGTTTCTTCCTTTCCTGGCCCGGACGTGTCGAGAACGTCAAGTTCAGTTCCACTTCCTTCCACGCTGTGACACGTTGTGACTTGGCTTTGCTTTTCTGCGTTCGGCCTAAATTCACGAAGAACTATTCGGGGAACTTTTGGTTATTTTGGTTCACTGTCTTCCTCAGAAACTCCCTCATCAGAAGCATAAACCTGTTCAGCTGTCACTTGTCCTGTAGCTCAGGGGACCCTGGGGTGGGGGTCCGTGGGCATCACGGCGGTGGCGGGCGCTCCGGAAATGTCGAATCTCGTCTGCTCTTCCCCGCAGCCGTGCTGTGCGGCCCCCCGCCCCCCGTGCAGAATGGGGCCGTGGAGGGCACGGACTTCCGCTGGGGGGCCGGCATCAGCTACCGCTGCTCCGACGGCCACCAGCTGTCCCACCCCGCCGTGCTGTCCTGCGAAGGCCGTGGCGTGTGGAGGGGTGATGTGCCCCAGTGCCTGCGTAAGTCACCCCTGGAACGTGTCCCCCGGGTCGCAGTTGGGGGGAAAGAGGCGTGTGTCCCTTACAGCCACGTTCCGCTACGTGAAACGTCCAGTTTGAGACCTCGTGGCCAAGGGCAGGCTCAGGCCTCGCCGCCTCCTGCTGGTTTAGGGGTTCCCCCTGCAGGTGGACAGAGACCCGGTGCGCGGGTCAGGTGACCCGATCCCAGACACGCCCTGGCGCTGACTGCTCTGCTGTTTCCTCAGCTGTGTTCTGCGGGGACCCGGGGACCCCCGTGGAGGGGCGCCTCAGTGGCAAGAGTTTCACCTACAAGTCCGAGGTCTCCTTCCAGTGCCGACCCCACTTCGTGCTGGTGGGGTCCCCAAGACGGACCTGCCAGGCGGACGGCACCTGGAGCGGCGTGCAGCCCACCTGCATCGGTACCGACGGGGGTGCTCGGGGGGCAGGGGGCTGCTCAGCGGGGCTCCGAGCCCCCTCCTCACACAGTGCAGACGAGCTGGCCAGACACTCTGTGGCCTGAACCCTCCTCGTTTACATGAAGGGTTCTGACAGCAGGTGCAGTCGTCAGGGGTGCCGGGGCCCGGGGCCCAGGACCCCGCTGCTCCCCTCGGAGCAGCTCCCCCTGGCGCCCCCGGAGAGAACGGCCCCGCCGTCCTGAGGGGCGCGGCCGGCAAACTGGGTCTCGGTGCAAGTACTCGGGATTTGTAGTCCGGGAAGTTCTCTAAGAAATCCAATGACATGTCCTTGAAAATAAAGAGGCTGTTGGAGTTTGGTCACGGAAGCACAGCCTTTTCTAATAATTAAGAAACGTTCACTGCCCTCTTACTTAAACTTGCGCTCTGTGGTAGCTGTCTCCCCACGCCCCAGCCCCGGCCGATAGGTTAGTTTCCTTTGAAAATAAACCTTTTTGAGGGATTCATTTTGTTTCCCCACTAGAAACTGAAGAGAATCAAATAACAAGCTGCAGTGCTCTGTGCTCAGTCACGCCCTACATTTTGGGGGGCATTTCACTGTTGGTCTACCACGCGCCTCCATTTGGAAGCATGAGCTATATTTCCTCAGTTTCGAGGAAAATGAATGCAAGAAAATTGAATACTATAATGCACGACCAACGGTGATGGCCATTAACTAAATCCTTTTAAAGGACAAAGGACGTAATAGATGATCATGGAAGACATCACCCAACATAGTGTGTCGGCAGAGCAACTCTGAACCCGAGAATGGGCAAGCACGTGCTCACGCCGACAGAGTAGCACGCGCAGCAGCTGAGAGTATGACAAAGCCCTAAAGGTTAACACCTAAACGAGACGCCTGAAAAGAAGCCGAACATAACAGTTTCCTTTCCTTTTTAACTTGAAGGCAAAACACCTTGCACATGTGTCAAAACACAGTTTTGTCAGTGACGTAAGACCCTTTAAAAGCCAAATGTTAGGATTCCTGTAGTAACCTGTCTCGGGTGCTTTTTCTTCCTTGCGAACCGCAGATCCTGCCCATAACGCCTGCCCAGACCCTGGGACGCCACCCTTCGGGATACAGAACAGCTCGAGAGGATATGAGGTAACTCGTTTCTATTTTACTGTGTTTCTGTAAGTGCAACACGTAACTGATTCTTAGGCATGCGTGCGTGTGTCTGCATGCACCACATCGGATCCCTGTCACCTGTGTCTGTGTTCACGGACCACGTCGGCGTCACGTCGTACTTGCCCAGGTGAAACTCATCCCAGGAGGATTTCTGTGTGGCACTTTTAACCGTCACAACTGGGGTGACTGTATTACCTTAATGCACACAGTTGAAGTCGTGCACCATTTTGGATTTTTTGTCTGATGAAGTGACATGGCAATTCTCAAATTGGGGTGACTTACCACTCACTGAATGGCTACACATAAAAAGACCCCAGTAGTGACCGCATATCATGGGCAAATAATATTCCATTCTAGAGACAAAAACAGCAGAAGACAATGCATTCAAGGCCCCTAGGCTAAGATTACTCTGTGGCACCTCTTGGCCGTATGGTCTCCTAACACCTCAGGCATCATCAGCATACTCAGTATCATTTTTGAATATTCAGGTGACTTTTAAAAAGTTGTTACATCAACGCTTCAGGAACTATCAAAGGAAAGTAAAATTTGCACCACCTCCAGTAGTCGGGGGACTCCGGGCTGCTGCCTGCAGAGCGCGGCCACCGTTGGCTGTGCTCACAGCTTTCAGGGTAGGGACCCCACTGTGGAGAAGAAACGTCTTCTTGCTTAGCTGCTTCTCCCCCTCTCTTCTGAGACCAAAGACATCCTCACGTGAGTGGCTGCGACATGTAGGTGGTGACTGGTGATCTGTGACACATGGGTGGTGACACGTGGGCAGTGACTCGTGGGCTGTGACATGTGACACGGCGGTGACTCATGGACAGTGAAACGGGCTGTAACTCGGCTGTGACAAGTGGGCAGTGACTCGGCAGTGACACGTGAGCGGTGACTCGTGGGCTATGACACGTGGGTTGGCATGTGGGCTGTGACACAAGGGCGGTGACACACGGGCAATGACAGCATTCTGGCATTCAGCAAAGGAGACTCTCGCAGGTCAAATCGAGCGCGTTTCGTGTGTGGTCTTGGACTTTAGTGGCACATGGATTTGTGATGCCCAGCGTATAGAAACATGAGAATGCCCTGTGCTCGGTGGCACGTCCTGTGACAGGTCTCAGGCTGACGGGTGGACAGACCGCTCACTCCCCTACAGCAGTGTACACTGACCCTCACATGAATAAGAGGTTGCACCCCAAAGCAAGATTCATCAAAGACGCAGGTGTCGTCCCCTAAGAGATGGCTGTGACCTTCAGAGGAACCTCCCCACAGGCTCTTTCTCCTCAGGGCCCTGGGGTGTGCACGTGACCGATTAGGCTTCCGTTTCCTTCCACCTTGTTTGCTGGAGCTCCCCCCAGGCTTCGTGCACCTTCCGGTGCGGGAGCCTCCTCGGTCGGAGGACGTGCGTTACGCGCTTTCACTGACCGCCGCCACCCGCGTCCGGGAAGCCCGGGCCACGCCCCGCGAGCAGGCCTTTCCCGTGGAGGGACGCGGGTGGACGGGGAGGCTCCGCCCGGCTGCGCGCCGGCCAGCCACGCCCGCCGTCTGCAGGGAGCGCTCGCGGGGGCCTGAGGCCGGGCGGCCGGGGAAGAGGGGACGCGCGCACCCGCTCCTGTGCTCCAGCCTCTAGTCAGTGACTCAGCGCGCGCTCAGGTGGATGTGACTTTAAAAGTGAGGCCCAGTGCTGAGAAGTGCAGAGCAGCTTCTGGACTTTTCGTTTTCCTGGCATGCCTCGTCACCCTCAGTGCAGCCACGTTTTGTTCCCAGTCACTCTTCCCAAACTCCCGGGGGGGGGCGGGGCGGCTCCACGGGAACGGGCTGCAGAGGTGGGAGCGTTGCTGAAGGAGGTGCCTCCCCAGCAGGTGCGCTGGCGTGACCGCAGGTGGCCTGCGGGGGCCGCTGCCGGCCCAGCTGCCCTCGCTGCCTGCCGCCTGTGTCCTCCCTTTTCCCCGTCTCGGTTCCCCACGGAGGTGACCGCGCGCGCTCGCTGGTGCTCTGCGCAGATGACCAGAACTCATTCGCTAAAACGTGCTTACTGACCCCTGGGGACGCCTCCAGGGCACCGCCGGTCACATCAGGGCCTGTCTGGCTCCCTGGCAGTGACGCTGGGGACACGCAGAGAGAAGACACGTGACGCTTCGTTCGCACAGCGGGTCAGGGCAGGGTAGACAGAGGGCGCAGAAGTTGGCAGCCCGGGGCGGGAGGACAACGGTGGGGGCGGGGGCGGCGGGCGGACAACGGAGGGGGCGGGGTCAACGTCAGAAGGCGGACAGCGGTGGGGGGCGGGGGCGGCGCGGGGTCCGGTTAGCTGGAAGCGGTCTGTGCACTTGACCTCCCGCGGACAGGCTGAGCTTTGGAGGTCGTGTGGGAGCGGGAATGGGCCCGCTCCCAGGGCGGGAACCGGCGCGCCCTGCTGCCCGCGCCCAGCGCCTACACTGCCAGTAGCCGGAAATGAAGGTGGACAGGGAGGAGGAGCACGGACACAAACTGGGGCGCAGGAGACGCGGCGCGGCGTGTGGTGCGCGTCCCGCCCTGACACGCGGTGTGCACGTGCGCGTGGGCACGTCGAGTCCACGCCGCGCCGCTGAGGCTCTCGGTGGCTTGCTTTCCAGGTCGGGAGCACGGTGTACTTCCGGTGCAGGAAGGGCTACCACGTCCAAGGCTCCACCACGCGCACGTGCCTGGCGAACCTGACGTGGAGCGGGGTCCAGACCGAGTGCATCCGTGAGTGTGGGTCTCCCGCGCGGGCGGAGCTCCCTGCTGGCCCACGTATTTAAATGTACCAGAGGTGATCCGCTTATTTCAAGGCTGTGGTTTCTGCTCTGAATTCCTGGCTTTTTTTTTTTTTTTCTTTTTTTTCTTTTCTTTCTTTTTTTTCTTTTATGTGGGTGGCTCCCTGGCTGGGAATCGAACCCAGGCCGCAGCGCTGACTGCGCCGAAGCCTCAGCCACTGCACCACCAGGGAGCCCGCTCTTAATTCCTATGCATAATTACACACACACACACACACACACACACACACACACGAGGGTGAGGGCTGTCCGGAACCGTCCAGCATGGCTGGGTACCTGCCGGACAGCATCTGTGTGGTGCAAAGTCACCGCGTAGCCATTGCCACGTTTTCGCGCCTTCGTTTCTTTAGACGCACGTGGTACGTTCATAAGGACCCGGGTCTCAGTGTTTCCTACCGGAATCATTGCCGTTGCAGCTCACGCCTGCAGACAGCCGGAGACGCCGGCCCACGCGGACGTGCGCGCCCTCGACCTCCCGGCCTTCGGGTACACCCTCGTGTACACCTGCCACCCGGGGTTCTTCCTGGCGGGCGGATCCGAGCACCGGACGTGTAGAGCGGACATGAGGTGGACCGGGAAGCCGCCGGTCTGCAAAAGTAAGTCCCCGGGGAGGAAACGGCTACACACGCCCACAGAGCGAGGCGAGCGCGCGCCCAGCCCCAGGCGCGTGACCCGTAAGTCGCAGCGTCATGGCAGTGACGTCATCCCCCCCACCTCCGTGCTTCCTGTGTGTGGGCCGCGTGTGTGAGCGTGTGTGCTGTACGTGTCTGATGCAAAGGAGGCACAGGCTAAGGAGACACGTCGATTTTATTATTTCCTAGGCACATTTTAAGCTAAGGAGAAAAGCTATTTGGTTAAAGAAAAGTATTGAGTTAGAAGAGAAATATTTATTACACTTTTGGAACATACATTTTTTAATGAAAATGGGCAAATGTCAACCAAGTATTGGTACATATTAAATTAAACTCTGCTCTTTTTAAAACCACAGGCTGTTTGGTGGTAGAATGTAAGTTTATGTGTTCTTGACATTGGTTCTACTTTTCAAATTACAAAAGCAATTAAGATGGAAACGATGCATTAATTACAGATTTGTGTATTTTACAAACGAGAGTCAGAGCTCTAGGTCAGATTTGATGCCAGCAGACCTGTCAGGTTCCCCACCAAGCAAATTGTCTGAAACCTGAGGACCGAACACCATCAGGTTATGAAATGGTTGTTATTTTGTATCAGTCGGGGGCAGCATACCCCAAAGAGGAGTCAGAAAAGGCACCAGACCACCCTCATTTGCAAGGCTCTCTGTTGTAGCACACGAAACGGAAACACACATGCTAGCGCACACCGACTTCCCGGGCAACTCGTGTTTCCCAGCAGCACAGAGCATGCTCTGCTGTGAGCACATGGGTTTAGGTGGATTATGTCTGAGATACCCGCATTCTGTACATTCGAGAAATCTGGAGAAAGGAAAACTGCTTCAATCTGACATTTTTTCAAACTTCAAAAATAACTGTTTTTGAAAATGATAATTTGTCTTTTTACTTGTAGGTAAAGGAGTGAGAGAAGTTAATGAGGCAGTTACTAAAACTCCAGGTTTGTATACCAGAACAGTTATAGATCTAAGTCCGATACAGTGATCTGTCCTCTGCTCGGCCGCACAGCGAATCAGATTCTGACATGCAAATTTTGATTCCGCTAGTCCCTGAGCAAGTTACCGCTGCAGTTCATGGGAACACCCGGCCTACGGCCTACGTGGAGTTCTGTTTCTTTCATAACCGTGGTTTGCTAATGGAGTCACAGCCTTTCAGAGGAGCAGCTCTGGCACAATCACATGCTGTTTCGTTGAAAGCTGCCTCTTAGGCACGTGTAGGCGGAGACGGACACGGGGTCGGTGACAGACTGTGGTATAATGGAGAGCCTTATAAAGAGGGTCGCGATTCTCTCCTCTGAACAAGGAGCCGCGAGTGAGTGAGGCGTGGACAGCCTGACTGTGATGTGAGCAGCACAGACGCGGACCCCCCACTTGTGCCCCAGTAGCCCCACCACCCAGCATCCTCTGCCCGCTAAGCTGTGAGTTGCTGCTTTTGGGGGCACACAGTGCCTTGCCGAATGTAGGCTGGAGCCCTCCTGGCCCAAGGAAGGTGTGCGTCACACCAGAGCATCTGTACACAGTGTCCCCAAAGTCTAGTTTCAGCTAAGCTTTTTTGTTTTTAATGGACATAGAAAGCTTTGTAAATACACGAGGCCACTTGCCGGGGGTTTTCTTCATGCAGGTTTTAACGCTGGTTTCTTAGACATAAAGCTCCATTCTGTAATCAGATGAGAAGAGTCTGTGTGACGCTCTTGAGTTAGGTGCATTCTCAGATGAGGCAGGACGTCACGTGATGAAAGGATTTCTGCAGTGTACACCATGACGTGTGAAAACTACTTTCCAGTCTTTCTGGACTGTTCTATTCAGATGTTACGTACAAATCAAATCCAGAAATCAGTGCTCTCTATCCAGACCACACTGCCTCACACGGAGGGAAATGCAGCTCCTGTGGGTGGGAGTGTGTGAGTTCCGTTTGCTTAGTGTTTGTTCACGACGCTGAAGGGTCCACATTCCTTTCTGAGGGCCGCGCCTGCATGGTCACCACTCCACTCTCTGTCCCTGGTGCTGAGGGTAGCGCTAATCAAACCAGCTCCAGTCAAGGGGGGCATATTCTGACCCACTGCACTCTGCTTGCTACGTTACACTGCAAACAACCAACAAGTCCGGTGACAAGGACCCAAATGGTGACCTCACCACACGACTGCCAGCCACGCTGTGGTACGCAGCAGCCAGTTCTCAGACCCTGGCTGTGCCTTCACACCTGCTGTGGTTTCCCCCCAGCAGGGACCTGGGTGAGCAGCCTGAGTGGGCGCCTCCGGGCTCCGCTGAGCGTGCAGGTTCTGAGTAGCGAAAGCAGTCCTGGCATCCTTGTCCAGGCTGTGAGTCATCCAGGCTCGCTGACCGGACCTGGGCCCCTGCGACGCTGCCCCGGGCAGGCAGAGTGTGTGAGACGTCGCCATGCGGGTGTGTGCTATGCCTCTGCTGGCAGCTCCGCTGGGAGCCTGTTCCCTGAACTATGATTAGGAAGCTGGACCCACTCAGAGCTGCAGAAGTCACGGCCCACCCTCCTCTAACGCCTCCATTGCTCAGGTGCGTCTCGTAGGTGAGCTGCCTGGGAAGACAGGAAAGGGCCACCTGGGTAGTCAGAGGCGCACGCGCAGAGGCCCCGTAGCTTTGTTGTCACTGTCACGTGTCGCCAGCAGTGTACTTGCTAAGCACATTTAGGAAGGAGTGTGCCTTTACTCCTTCCTCCCAGACAGCATGTCTGACCATGGTCCTTCCAGTGGGTCAGGAGCGGGGAGGCCGTGCAGTCACCGATGTGGCTGTGGGTTTACATTGTGAAATGGCCACGTGTCCACAGGTGTCATCAGAAACGTGAAAACGTACGTTTAACATTTTCACGACCAGTGAAAACACGAGAGACTATCTCCATAATCTTTGAAAGTGCTCCTGTCCCAGATGAATGTTGATGTTTCAAAAGACTCTCTGCCTTTTATTTCTGAAATCTATACGGTATTCGACACCCTTTAATGTAACTTTCTTACCAATGCTGGCGTGTTTTTACGAGATTAGTGGACAGGCAAGGTTGAGAGAGAGATTGGCTCTATTTTTAAGTAAAGACCTTGAGAAACAGACACGTGTGTCCTCATCACCTGGGCCTGTGTGCCCAGGGTGCAGTGAGTCCCAGCTGTCAGACACATGACACCTGTCAGTTCTGTGGAGCCTTCCCCGACCCTCAGAGGGTAGAGCTGGGTGCTGGTGACGCACCAGCAGGCCCCCCCGTTTCACATGTTCATCACTGAGCACGCACACTCTGACCTGGTGTTTGTGGCACCCATTTCGCACGCACTCCGCTGTGGGGCAGCACCTACGCCTGGGCACCTGAGGACCTCCGTCACAGTGACGCTCACGTGTCTGCCTCCCACAACCTCCCTCCTGGCCCTGTGACTCTGACACGTGCTGTGAAGGGACCCTGCCGTCCGTCGCCCTTGTCTGCATCCCTGTCGTTAAGCGTAGCGTCCCCCGAACGCATCTGCCTCCTGTGTCTTAAACACCTGCCTCGAACGCCTGCTAGACGCCTCCCCGGTGAAACGCCGACGCTGACGTGCCCCGCCTCTCGCCCCGCAGTCCCCGCAGACGTGCTGTTTGTCGGCTCCGTGTGGAAGGGACACTACGAGCACGCGGGGAGGAGGCAGCCGGCCACCCTGACCGTCACCTCGTTCGACGCCGCGAGCGGCAAGGTCAACGCCACCTTCACGGCCGCCGCCCGCGTGGAGCTCAAGCTGACAGGTACGTCCTGCGCATGTGTGCACGATGCACTCGACCCTGGCGCGCAGTTGTGGCGTCATCACGCAGCCCCTTGCGTCCCCACGCAGCCCCTTGCGTCCCCACGCAGCTCCTTGCGTCCCCACGCAGCCCCTTGCACCCTCACGCACTCGGCCCCGGCGTGTACCTGTGGCGTCATCACGCAGCCCCTTGCGTCCCCACACCGCTCCTTGCGTCCCCACACAGCCCCTTGCGTCACCACGCAGCGGGTACCAGGCACGTGGCTGCTCCACCGGCTTTGCACATGCGCGGCTGTCGGCGCCCCGCGGGCCCCGCGCTCCGTGCCGTGCGGAGTCCTCGCCGGACACGCCGCCGAGCGGAGCAGGTGGCACCGTGAGCCGGGACGCCAGGCTTCTGTCGCAGAGACGCGTCTCCAAACCGCGTTCTCTTCTTTCTAACCCCGTACGTAGCGGCGCGCGGGGTTAGGGCTCCGCATAGCTTCGCCCCAGCGGCGAGTAAAGCAGAAACACGAATGCGCTTGCGCACGTGTCGCTTCTGTGGGACCTAGGCGGCGTCACTCACCAAAGCGAGGTGGGTCCCCGCAGCCTTCAGGGAGGCGCGGGTCCGGGGGAGACAGAGGCTGAAGCTGAAATGCAAAAGCGGCGGCAGCGGTGGTTCCTCTGTCCGACCTGCCCCCGCGCCCCCCGCCGCCTAACGGGCCCCGGTCCCCCTGGTCCCCCCGCAGGCGCCTACAGGAAGGAGGAGGCCCACTGGCTGCTCAAAGCTTCCCACGTTAAAGGGCCGGGAGACGTCTTTGTGAGCAAGTTTGAGAACGACACCTGGGGCCTGGATGGCAGCGTGAGTACCCGCGTGCGGGCGGTGGCGAGGCACGGCTGTCCCTGTGTGCCCACCGGGTCCCGGAACCGGGCTGGGTCTCAGCTCCAGCGCGGGGACAGCGTGGCCGGGGCTCCCCTCCGTTGCATGACGGACGCCACCTGGTCCTGAAATGAGAACACAACTGGCCAGAGCACCTGGCCTTACCCCAGGGGACACAGCGGGACCCACACCCAGGCGCTGTGCTGGCTGGCACCGCTCCCGTCCCTAACAGTGGGGACCGGGACCTTTCTGCGCCGTTGGTTCCAAGCCAAGTCGTTCCCAGATAAACGGCGAGATTTAGGGCGTCCTCTTTAGTACCGTTCTTCGCACGCGAACCGTTCGTTTCTGCTCTAACCCATAACCGACTCCCAGGTGTCCACCGTCACGAGATGCACGGCGGCCCGTAGTGTGACGCAAAGCACGTTCACAACGTGGGTCACACGGGAGCTCGTGTCTGTCGCTCTTCACAAAGGGTAGCTAAACAGCAAATATGTTGTAACTTTACTGTTTTTGAGAGTAAAATGAGAGAGCGAAAACCTATAGGTTTGTGGAAATTCACTCCTGTGTATTTCCATGTTTAACTATAAATGTGTCACTGAAAGAAATGGCAAAAAAAAAAACCCCAGTTAACCTGTGACACCTAAACAGGGAGATGGCAGCTGTGTTCTGGCAGGCGAGCGGCCTGATGTTGTGCATCGTTTTCCTGTTTCACGCCTCCCAGGTCGCGTCGGGGCTTGAAAGAGGAGGGTTCACTTTTCAAGGTGAAATCCACGGAAAGGACTTCGGAAGATTCAAGCTCGAGAGGCAAGGTAACGTGCGCTTTGGCTGTTTTCAGAGCAAAGGTAGGTCGGGCTTCACGTGATTACGCTGAGAAGTCACGGAAAAGGCCAGGACTCCGAAAGAAACATCTGGAAATAACGGGAGGGAACCCTCTTGCGAATAGCAGAGTAGACAACACAGAGCTGGGGAAGGCGTGGCACCGACGTCCTTACTGTGTAAACAGACGTCAGAGTCGGGGAGGGATACAACTCAAAGAACGAAGCCAACTGCCCTACCCTGAGGGAAGCGTAAGGGCAATTAGAAGTGGCCAGCCGTGCCGAGAGGGCCTTCAGTTTCAACGCTGTCCACTGTAAACACAGGGATAGGTCACTGCTGCTTACCCAAATGTCACAGACTTTGTAACGCGAGTCTGGGTGGGCGGTGGACCTAGGCACTTGGTGTTCAGTTTTGGTGGACGTGTGAGTGGATCCAGACAGTTGGGCCACATTCTTCCATCCCACGAGTCTTATCTCCAGAATTCTTAGTCGGACGGGTACGAAAATGGCTCTTTGCACGGTCGGTATGTGTGCGAGAGGACTGTTTCTAATAGTTGAAGTCAGAAATAACCTGTGCGTCACACCCATCCTGAAGGAACCACGTAGAGGAGTAACTTTACGCTGTGTGTGACGTTAACTAGAAAAGCACTTCCAGTCCACGAGTCTCGTGGAAGGAACCAAGACCACGTGTTGACGTGGGAATGTGCTCATCGCTTGTACGCGTGGGAGAGGAGACTTAACGGAGACGGCCGGACACCCAAGCCTGCCCTCTGTTGATCCCACTCCCTGCTGCTGGACGCGTGCCTTCGTAATCAGAGCAGGTGTGAGCTCCCTCAGCTCCTCACGAGTCGTGTCACAGGGACGGGTTACGGCCTTCTGGAGCCTCCCTCTTCCCCTGAATGTCGGTGGAGAAGTCCGTGCCTGTTGTCACGAGGACGAGGAGACGGGACCGGCACGTGCTTCTCGTGTGACACGCCATTGCTACCGCCGTCCCGACACAGACGGGAGGACGCATTCTGCGAGGACCCCAGCACGACCTTCCTCCGCAGTCGCCCACGCTGCTTATACGTCACGTGCCAGCAGGGTGTCGCCGTAAGGTGTGGGTCCCCAAGCCCTTTCAGAGGAGCCGAGGGCCGCCGTCTGTGAGGATTGCCGTGGACGAGTTCATTTCACACGACGTCATGAAGGGTCCCACAGGAAAGGTTCCGACCTGTGTGTTCCCAACCCAAAGCACGCGATCGGGAAGGCGACGCAGCCGTGCGCTGCTCTAACCCCTCCACTCCCGGCTCGTGCGCTTCAGCAGAGCTTTAAGCTGCGGTGTCAGCCGTGCCAGCTGCCGGGTGAAGCCGCCGAGCCCCTTCGGGGTGATGGGGGGGACTGAGTGCGCGTGCTGAGCCCTGACGATGGGCGCAGTGTCTGCGCTCTGGGCCAGGTCCCCGTCCTGTGCCGCGCGGAGGACCCGCACACGGGGCGCGGGGGCGTCTGAGCTCCTCCCCCAGGGAACCCGGCCTGGAAACGCTTCTTTTTAACCTGACGAGACCGCAGCTCGCTCCGACAGGTAAGCTTGTTCTCGAGGGCTGTGGGCCGTGGTGGGGTCCGTGTGGGCCGTTGGAGTCAGCGGACACGTCCGTGTTTAACGCTTCGGGAACAGCCATTCCTGTGAGAGTCACGGCTGAAGACGGTCTTCATGGACGAAAGGAAGCCACCACCTCGTCGTCTCGCCAGGACGTGAGCTGGTAGAGCGCGATGGTCGTGAGGGGCAACTCGGATGCGAAAAGCGTGTGTGAGAGACGGAGCCAAGAGCCGCCTTCCCCGCTGAAACCGGCAGAACTCACCCAGTGACCGGGTTCCGGTTTGAATTTTCGGCCACGCGTGTCCGTGTCACTCAGCGGCGTGACGACACAGTGAACGGTCACCGCACGTGTGTGATACCTGAGACGCCCAGGCCCCCCCTCTGACGGACAGGAATCCTGACTTAGGACCCTTTTGGGAGCTCGTGGAAGTGTGTGTTGTGACATCTGGCTGCATTCCTGTCTGACTGGAATCTACCGAAACGCAAACACTTGCCCGCGGAGGGGCCCTGGGGGATTCAGTGACGTCAGTGACTCATAGTTCAGGAAAGGAGCAAACAGCAAAGCGCTCTCTCTGCACCTACAGAAAAGCCAGGAGGAGCTTCCAGGGATTTTCCTGCAAATGCCTGTAACTCCAGGCGGAGGCCGGGGTGTGCAGTGCCCTTCGCCCTCCTTGCCCCGGGACCGGGAGGTCTCCGTGCACCATCCAGAGGAGGGGAGGGGCTTTGTGTCTGGGCCCCGAGGCCGCGCGCCCAAGTCCTGGGGGAGGGCTATCAGACGGTTCCACCCGGACCTGCAGCCCCTGCTGCTGGTGGGACGTCTGTTTGTCCGTGAGCTGCATCAGGATGTGCCTGTATTTACGGGTCAGTGCAGGGATGACACACTGAATGGTCCCTTTGTCTTCCAGACCCGCTGAGCCCTGACCAGGACCCTGCGCACTCCTCCCACGGCACCAGCAGCGGGTCGGTGGCGGCCGCCATCCTGGTGCCCTTCTTCGCGCTCATCCTGTCGGGCTTTGCCTTTTACCTCTACAAACACAGGTACGGCGACGCGCCCTCCGTGAGCGCGGGTGGCGGGTGCGCACACTCCCGCACCGCGCACGGACTCTCACCGTGAGGGCGCCCGTGCGGGAGAGCGGGGTGGTGCTCTCACGCGCTGTCCGTGTTCAGGGAGGCGGCTCGGAGCAGCACACGCACCGGGAGCAAACACGAGGCTGAGGAGCAGCACGCACGTGTCAGGTTCAACTGAAAGGCCCGAGACGGGGCCGCCTTTCTCCTTCCGAGCTCCGGGCGGCCGTCGGGGGGCTCTGAGGGCGTGTCCCCAGCTCCCAGCAGAGGCCTGGCCGGCGCTTGGGGCTGCGTGCGTCCGCGCTGAGCCGTCGTTGGCTTACCCCTCCCTCCCGCCGACACAGGCCGCGGTCTTCCTGCACTGTGGGCACTGCCCCCTACCCCGTCTCTTGCAAAAGGGCTGTGCACATCCAGTCGTAATTTGCGTATCCCTCCTACTTGCAAAATGTCCAAACTTGGAGAAGACAAATAAAGTTGGTCCTTTTTTGGGAGGGGGTCAACATGGATGCCAGAACAAACAAACAATAAACACAAAAATGAAATGTGGAGGAGCCGTAACTCCTCGTACACTGACCCCACACGGAAAATACGCCCCTGGAAGAACTGGCACGAGCACCCGCTGCAAACGAGGACAAAAAACTCCGTCCCCTGACTCAGCAGTGCGGGGTGTGAGCCGTGTCCACTGTTCGTTACGTGAGACAGGTACTTCCTCTCCATCTCAGTTTAGAGAACTGGAGTGAGGTGACACTGTTGGTGTTTTAAATGACTCACAGAATAGCTTTCCGTATGTGTCCTGGTGCTCTAGTTATTTATTTATTTATTTATTTGGAAATACAAAACAGTAAGAACGTCACTCCAAAATGATACTGTGTTAGCTGCACGTATGGCTGACGATGTTCTTACTTTAAAACCGTGACCCAGGGAAAGGACTCAGACGAGTCACAAAACCAGAGACGGGCACGTGCGTGGTCCTTGTTTTGGTGGAAAGGCAACCTGTGCGCGTGTGCCCGTGTGCGCGGAGCCTTCCCCTCCCACCCCGGTGAGCAGCGTGTCGAGAATCTAGTAACCGTGGAAGCCACCACCTTAGCCAATGAAAGGCCACGTCAGACGTGTTTCTCTTCTTACAAGTTCTCCTGTGAATGTGAATTTAAAATATTCCTCCTCTTACGAGACTCTCAAAGAAACACAGTATCTCTACAGAGACACACACCGGAGGGATTTGTAAATCCTACAGATTCATTGTTGCTTTTTGTGGCATCCAGGCTGACCCCAGGGGACAGGTGTGGTTCGGGCAAGCTCCTCCCCGCCATCTGCCGGGCTGCCCGTCGGCTGGGGGCCACCTCCCTCCGGCCGCGCCCAGGGTCCCCCTGCCCGGCCCACCCAGCAGCCTCACGTGTGGGTGTGTCTGGCCCCCCGCCTGCCGGCCAGCCATGCGGACACCTGCTTGAGTCTCAGAGAAAGCCCCTTTCAGCGTCTCGTGTCCTTTCTTTCTTTCCTCGTATCTTAAAAAGAAGCCCCCCCACACTCACACTGGAGCACCACTCGGCGCTCCTTCTGCGGGCATCAGCGTGACGACCGCGTGGCACCGGGGGTTCAGGAGGCCTCACAGTCGTAGTACTTGCACTTTAGAAATGTCCCTGTGACGGTTGAGGGTTAGACGCCTCGTGACAGTACCACGTGGGGACAGATCTTAGACTAGGAAACCGGGCAGGAGGGAGGCGGCCTCGGGTTTTACGGGCGTTTTGGCACCTACCTTGTGGCCGCTCCCGGGGACTGCTGGGCGACGGAGCCTCCGTGCGACTCCCCCAGCCCCGGCGCTGCACCCCTGGAGGCTGCGCTGGGTCCTGGCGGCGAAGGGAGGCTCAGATCTCGGGGCCCAGAGAGCAGCTGCCAGGGCGCCGTGGCCTCTGCAGCACAGGCCCGTGGGTCTCCCCTCCAGTGCCGGACGAGGAAGGTGCCACCTGCCGCGCACCCTGGGGCCCCCCGGGCTCTGTCCCTCGGCCCCGGCCCCCCTCCAGATGGAAAGGCTCCCCCACGGGCGGGCGCGCTGCCCCAGGCAGAACCTCGTCTCTGCTGTTTCCGGGGTCCCTGTCATCACTGGGGTGTTTGCAGTCAGCCCCAGGGTTCCTGACTTCCGGGTCAGGGTCCCCGCGTCTGACCCAGCTCTGTCCCGTGTCCTGGCAACAAGGAGATGGCGGTGACTGGTGACATGGGAGGTGAAATGAAGGTCACAGCCAGGTCTGAGCTCTGCTCACATCTGGCTCAGTTTGCTCGCCCACTTGTGCTGTGGGGGCGTTTCCAGGTGCAACGTCACAGCCGTCCCCAGCTCGGGGGCCGTCACAGAACCCAGGCCTCTGGGAGGCGCGGCTTCTTCGTGAGCACGTTGTAACTCCAGGAAGTGCACCGCAGTCACTGAACAAAGGTCTGCACACCCAGCGCCAGGTGGCGTCTTGCCGGTGTGGTGGTCCCCCTGAGAGCGCCGCTTCCGCCACCGGCAGACTCCTCGCGTAGCCGCTGACGTGGGACGTGGGAGGGGGTGAGGCTAGGTAGGTCCCAGTCTCTTGTGTGCGGAGAAAACAGTTTCATAACGAGAACAGTGTCTTTCCTGTCACGCACGAGTGACGACAGTGAACGACGGTGTGTGCCCTCGTTTTAGTGTGATCTTAGTCGTCCCCAAGTCCAGGCCCCTCTGCGGAGAGGATTAACGTGTGCTCCAGGCCACACCTGTAAGTGACGGACAGATGTCCCCACCAGACGGTCAGGCTGCAGCGTGGTCTTCCGAGGGGACCGCATTCCTGGCCGGAGTCAGACAGTTCTGTCACTTGGGGACGCGGGACGCTGGGGCGTGGTGGCTGAGGCTCCAGGGCCCCTTGCCCTGGCCTCGCCGTGGCCTCGCCTTGACCTTGCCCTGGCCTGGCCCTGACCTTGCCCTGACCTTGCCCGGCCCCAGCTGTTACACCTGTTTTCCTGACGTCAGGGCCCTCACAGTGTGCTCCCTCTTCTCCCCTCAGAACGAGACCCAAAGTCCAGTACAACGGCTACGCCGGACACGAAAACAGCAACGGGCAAGCTTCGTTTGAAAACCCCATGTACGACACAAACTTAAAACCCACGGAGGCCAAGGCTGTGCGGTTTGACACGACTCTGAACACGGTGTGCACGGTGGTATAGCCGCTGGTGCCTCGGGACGACCACAGCCATACCTCCGACGGACAAGCAGCCATTCCTCTGGTGCCATACCCCCCTCGGCTTCGCTGCAGCGAGCGTCACGACTCCTTCGGCACACGCAGCGGGAGTGCCACACGTGCCCGAGGCTCGAGGGCCGGGCCGCCCCTGCCCCTTCGTCCCGACAGTGGGTTCTGCGTGCCCAGCGGCCCTGCCGGGGGTCAAGGTGACGTCCCCAGCGGCTCCGCCTCCGGCTCTGTGTGCCTGGGACACCTCTGCGCACACGGGGACGTCCTCTGGGTGCGGTGACAAAATGGCAGCACCACAGTATGTCATTGTTCTGTTTTTGAACCCCCACGAGTGCAGTCACTCCGGAAGGAACAAAAGCTCGAGGACGACGCCGGGTGGATGCACACACCGCCAGCCATCGGCCGTGCGCCCCCTGTGACCCCGGACGAGCCCCGAGCCCCAGCGCCCACCGCAGACCTCCCCGTCGGCCGTGCTGCTGCAGAAGTTCCGATGCACAAGGTTTTGCACTGTGTGTCACTGTCACGAGGGAGGCAGGTTCTGAGAGGAAGGGAACGACACAGGGTGTCTCCACTCCCCACTGTACATGCGCATCGTCTCGCCCCCACGCTGCCCACCCCACCGTCCGTGTACCACCCCCAGCCACGGCACAGGGTTCCCGACCGATCGCCGTGCCGGATAGCCGACTTTGCCATCGCCGCTGTCAGCTGCGTCCCCGCGCGGCGTGCATCGAAGCTGTCCCACGGGGACAACAGAGGCCTTTCTCCCCGCGGGCTTCCTCCTGCCACGCCGCCCGCGTCCCGCACGTCTGCAGAGACCGGCGGCAGCCCCGCGCGCCCTGTAAAAATGTGAATAGTAATTTATTTTAGGTAGCTCGCGGCCTGGGGGCTCGGCCCGGCACAGCCCCCCCGCGCCTCGTGGTGCCCTCGTGTCCGCCGGCCGCCCCTCTGGTGTCACGTAGGAAGGCAGCGTCCCTCAGGAGCACGTCGTCCTGGATCCCAACGCCCCGTGTCCCCGGGGAGGCACGGGGGCACCCCACACGCCTCCGGGACGCGTTCTGTGTGTGAGTCTGTCTGCTGCGTGGTGCGTCACGGCTCCGGACGGAAGGAAAGCGTCAGAATTCGCTCTTGGTGGACTGAAATGTCGTGCGAGGCGGGCGCGGTCCCCTGGTGGTGACAGGAGAGCCCAGCGTGGAGCATGTGGCCGAGGAAGTTTATGTCACAGCCCCCGAGCGGAGACCGTGTTTGTTTTTATTTATAACCATTGGATGGAAATAGTCTGCACATTTATTCTTTGGCTTCTAAGTGTCTTTCCCACTTGCTGAAAACCCTGCCTTGCGCGCATCCCGGGCGGGCGGCGGCGGATCCCCCACGTCGCCGCGTCTCCACGCGGAGCTGTGGGACTGTCGTAGCTGTTCGTCTGCCGCCTGAGCAAAAGCGCGACTTCCACCGTGAGAGGAAAAGGAGAAGCCGGCAGGACGCCGCCCCTTCCCTCCGAGCCCTGTCGGCGTGAGCGTCCCGGCCCCTCTCTGCGCGCGGCACCGCCGGGCCGGCCTGGGCGGGGCTCCTGCGGTCCGGGGGCCTGGCCACCTACCGTCCCCCTCGTTTGCCTTCGACGCCCGCCGCCCGCGCGGAATTCTCTGCACGCCGTCCCCGTCCCAGCCGGCACGCGACCGGGGGTGGCAGCTCCTCAGACCCGATGAGCTCCAGACCCCGCCGCCCACGCGGCCCGAGGCTGAGCGCGGGGGAGGCGGGGCCGCGGTGCGGGAGCACAGGGTAGTTATACACACTCGTGTACATATATACATACGTGCAAATGCGTTGTACATACCTGCGTTCGCGTCATTCAGACAAGGTGCAAAACGCCGACTTCCGAGTCCAAAACGGTGTCTCTCGTCCCACATTGCTGACCTGCCCGCTGGTCAGTGACGTCCCCGAGCCCTGAACCGACAGGACGTCCGTCCAAGAAACCACATATCAGATTAGCTGTCATTTCCCTTTGTGTGCTGAGTCCAGCGTCCTTTGGTTGTCAGATTGGAGCGAGCTGTTTAAACAAGGACACCCCCGGGGGTCCCTGAGGTCCTCCCCAGGGCGTGGGCGGGGCTGAGCGGGGCGGGGGGCCGGGAGGGGGCGCGGCTCGCTCAGCGTGGGCTGGAAGGCCCGGTCCTGACACGAGGGGACCAGCGAGGGGACGCCACGCGGACGCAGGTTACGTGCTTCGAAGCTGTTTAAAACTGCTGCTCGTCTCACACATCTTGCCTTTCTTCAGGCTAGCTGCAATAATTTTTTTCTTCTGTAAAGTATTTTGTAAACAACGACAAAAAAAAGCTATTATAAAAAAGGGGGGAAGAAGGCTGGCATTCTGATCAGGAAACCCATCGTCACCCACCCAGTCCCGCCACCTCACCACGTGCTGCTGACACGAGTAGCTGCAAAAGACCTTTTTGTACAGAGATATATTTTTTATGAAGAATTTGTAAAATTATTAAATATGCTGTAATTTTTTGATTAATGTAGGTAAATTGTTAAAAATAATAAATGTTTTTACAATACGAAATTGTAATTTTCCCAATATGTACATGGTACCATCCCTCGCTGACTCAGTTCGTCCCATCACACACGTATTAATGTTAAAGTGGCCTGTTAAAACCAAGTATCTTTTTTTGTCAAAAAAAACAATTATAAAGAGAGTGTAATATAGCCTGTGCAATGCCACCTATCTTTAAAGCAAATCAGAGTTCTAATTAAATATTTAATTTTAGATTTCTATTTGTGGTGTTGAATTTATGTGCGCTTCCGTGGGACGCGCGTGTGTGGGGCGCGGGGCAGAGCAGGGGCGCCCCCAACCGGCTGTCCCCGTATTTACAGGGAGGCTCCGTGTTGGGTGACGCCGCCGCCACCCTGTTAGCGGGGCAAAGCAGAGGGGAGGAGCCGCGGGACGGTCCACACCGCGGGACGGGTCCCCAGCGCGGGACGGTCCACACCGCGCGGGACGGGTCCACAGCGCGGGACGGTCCACACCACGCGGGACGGGTCCACAGCGCGGGACGGGTCCACAGCGCGGGACGGTCCACAGCACGGGACGGCCCACAGCGCAGGAGCTGACGTTGCCCGGCCGTTTCTCTTAAAAGTCCCTGAGAGCTGCTGGTCCCCTCCCCACCCAAATCGAGCCTTTGTGGCAAGTGTCTTTGAGGTTCCCTGTGTGGGCTGTCACCGCACCGAAAAATGCACAGACTGACAGGCACGTTTCACAGTCGCACTGGCGGGAACGCGGCGCTCCGCGCTGGCCTGTGACTCGGGGCCGCCGTGCACGCGCGCCCCGGGCTCTGCAAGTCCTCCCGGGCCGTGCGGCGAGGCCCTGCGCTGAAACAGCAGCGCGTTTCCCTGAGAGGCGGCTGCTGCGACGTGGAAACCACCAAGAGCGATGGTGCCCGCGCAAGCCCCGCAGTGGCTTCAAAGTAACAAAGCTGTGACACCAGCGTGCGGCCTGCCCTCCCCGGAGCAGCAGGTGCGTGCGCCCGGCTGGACCCAAGCCCGACTGTGCCCCGGACAGCGACCCAGACGACTTGCATGCATTCAAGCAGCCCTCGTCATCCAGGAGGGTACGTTCTACCATTTTTAAAAAAGGTTTGTATTAAAAATACAGCTCCCTCACAACATGACGGGTACGCCAGTGTCGGGTACGCCGACTTTTATACGCCTAGAGAAGTGGTCACCGTGGGTAAGTCCAGCGACCATCAGACCCGGCGCCACACTGTCACGATCGATGTTACTTACAGCTCAGGTGTGCGCACAGTGGTTAGACATTCACCTGAACTCTAAGGTGATGCCTGGACTCGTCCAGTACCCGCCTGGCACTGCGCGTAGTTACAGCCTCGTCAGTGTCTCTGCTCCGGCTGTACTTCACGGCCCCGGGGCTGTGCGGTCCGCAGATCAGAATGCGGGGGTGGGGGCGGGGGTGGGGGCGGGGGCGGGGGCGGGGGTGGGGCGGGTCTCCGTGCGTGCTGGGCGGAGCGGCGGAGCTCACTGGCCAATCAGGTTCAGCGTCGGCTGTGGGGGCGGGCTCAGCACAGGGACGCTGGCGCCTGTCCCGTGGGCTGCCCGGGAGGACGCTCCCACACGAGGTTACCGGGGACTGTCCTCCAGTCCTGCCCCCCGCGCGTCTCCGACGACCCCCGAGCCGCCGTCGCGCCGCCGGAGCCGCAGGTGAGTGCGCGCAGGCCCTTTAAGAGGCCGCCGGGCTCTCCCGCAGCCTCGCTCCCGCCGCGTGGGTTGGCGTTGTCGCTACTTGTCCCACGTTTGTGGGGCGCGTCTTCCCGGCCCCGGTGCTCTGAGCTGGGGGGTCTGGTGCGGGGTAGGGGGGCCCCGCTCCTGGGGGGAACCTGGGCGGTGGAGCCCCTCCCCCCCCCCACGCTCATCAAGCGCCGCTGGGCGGGCGGGTCTGCGCCTGCGCACTGCGCGTGCACGCGGCCTGCGCCCGGAGCTCGATCGCGTTCAGCTGGACCCCGGGCGGCTCTCGGGTGGGTGATGATTTGCGCGTGTCCCCTGCCGCACCTGCGTGGCTCTCCATCCTGCCACTTGCTTTTTGTAGATGATGAATCAGAAATTTCGGGAGTTTACTGAATTTCCGCAAGAACACAGCGAGGCGATTCTGAGACTGGAGGTCAGTGACCTCTTGTTTCAACGCTCTCACTCATGGAATCTCAGGATTCAGTGCGCCCGGAGCCCTTTTTCTGCAATTAGAGGTTTTCTGTCATTCCAACTACAGGGGACCCTCCGTTAACCAGAAGTCAAGCGACTGGCAAAGCCGGTTCTTTGAGATTTTCCCGGTTGCTTGAGTTCCCGTTGGAGGGGAGCCTACCTCGTTCATTGGGCGTCTCCGGCGGCCCATGGATGCCAGTTAACGGAGAGTCTACTGTGAACCGTTGGTTTTTGCCGCGAGGGCCTGCGACGCGCCGTCAAGCTGCCTCTGCACTGCTGTCCCTCAGTGACGGGCGCTGTCCCTCAGTGACGGGTGCTGTCCGTGTGCTTGCTGTTGCATACCGATGACGAGAGGGCCGTCAGCGCCGACTGGGACAGTACCAGCCCTTGGTGGGCTCCTGGTGGAGGCATCTTCCCCGGTTCAGATCCCGAGATGTGTAACAGGTGGGCGAGGTGTGCCATCAGTAAGAGCTTCATTCGCTTGTGACAGTGCTGAGGTGTGTCTGGGCATTGGCGTCCCCCTTATGCACTTAGGCTGAGTGTCCAGATGGAAAACTGACACCGGTGCGTGTTTATCCTGAAAAGGAAAGCGGAAAGAGGGTGGCGCATCAGAAGATGCTGTGCAGATACCTAAGCAATCTGTTGGAATCGTGTCACATTTCAGGAAATGAGACCTGTGGCAGCAGAGGCTTCTAAATGCGAGAGTTGATTCCTTTAGTTGTGAAATCGTTCGCCTAGGTCTTGATCCTTTGATAATTTAAAATGCCTTTGACTGTTTTTTGGGGGGGGGGGGAATGAAGGGATTATGGACTTTTCTGTGGGAGAGCTTTAAATGTTTTCAGTTGCACCACCTTTTCGCTGTTCTTGCTAATTGAAAAAAGGAGCAACACTGACACTGTAAAACCACAGGATGAAAAAACATTACTATGTAACCGCTGACTCGAAGGCTCCTCCCTTTAAACATTAGGCTTGCTGACGAGTTGGATGTATTCCTCCTTAAAACTGGGGACCTTTGCTAGCTCACACCTTGCCCCTGGTTATTCAGATTAAAAAGTCTGTCTCCACCTTCCAGATGTGGATTCTACATTTTGAATGAAGCCCCTGAATCGCTCAATATTTTTATAGCTGCTGTTGCTGTTGTTATTACATGACGTAGTTTCAGTCATTTTTTAGCTCTAAGCAATTTTTATACCATGACAGGAGCTCCCAGTTTAATAGTTATATTTGGCCAGTATTTCATGTCCAAGTAACTAATCTTGGAGCATTACAGTAGTCTGTACAAGGTCAGACAACTGATTTTGCAAAGTGATCCTAGAAGAAGTGCTGCACACCTCATTGCTGGGTATCACTACGGTCACCTTCAAAGGACTCCCCTTGGGTGTGCGCCAATGCCAGCGCCTGGTCCACCCTTCACAGCAGTTTTGGAACTCTGTTTCTGGAATGGCCATCAGAGCTGTTGTCCTCCCCAAAATCTGACAATTAACTGCACAAACTTGCCACCGTGCACTTACGTTGGCAGCGCTGTACAAACAACTCGGGAAGGTGTCATAGCCTTGCAGCTCTGATGACCATTCTAGAAACAGAGTTCCAGAATTGCTATGAAGGGTGGACCAGGCGCTGGCATTGGCGCACACCCAAGGGGAGTCCTTTGAAGGTGACCATAGTGATACCCAGCAATAAGGTGTGCAGCACTAGTTCTAGAATGAATTCAGGAAATTAATTGTTTGACCTTGTAAAAATTCTCTTACTGACTCTGGTCCTTTCCACCTCCAAGACACCTTATAATGTCATCCATCCTGTCCTTTCCCGCACACACACGCACACAGGCACACACATGCACATGCTCACGCACATACACATGCACTCACGCATGCACACATTTGCACTCACGTGTGCATGCACTCACACACACGTGCACATGTGCACACGCACACACACGCACTCACGTGTGCATGTACACATGCACGCACTCACGCACACACACACACTCACGTGTGCATGTACACATGCACGCACTCACGCACACACGCACTCACGTGTGCATGTACACATGCACGCACTCACGCACACACACGCACTCACGTGTGATTGTACACATGCACGCACTCACGCACACACACGCACTCACGTGTGCATGTACACATGCACGCACTCACGCACACATGCACGCACTCACGCACACGTGCACACACGCACTCACGTGTGCATGTACACATGCACGCACTCACGCACACACATGCACGCACTCACGCACACGTGCACACACATGCACACGCACACCCTGTTATGCAATCTCCTTCATATTTCCTTCCTTCCTTGTTGTAAGCATCCTCCATAACTTGATCTCATTATTGCTCTTGTATCAGATTTCCACATTCTCTAAAATGGGTCCCATTTTGGGGATAGACCTGGTGTTTGTTGTCTTACGTATCAGGATTTAAATTTTAGCTGTGTCACATGTGAGATTCTGGATTTGGGAGAATCCAACCATAAATATTATCGGGCCCAGTTCAATGTGTACGGCAATAGGTCACCCTCAGACAACGACAGAAGGGATGGGGCAGTTTAAAAGAGTCTTCGTGTATCGCAGGGCCGTGCAGAAAACCCAGCCACAAACGCCCCCATTTCTCGTGCTACGTGGCTGGACTCTTTCGGACATAAATCCAACGTCAGAGAGCCGTAACTCTCAGAGGAGTATCTCCTCACCGAAACGCCAAACAAACAAAAATAAAAAAGCAAGAACAGCAACAAAGTTATTTAAATGGCCCAGAGAGTTGCCGAACCCTAAAACTGCGGCAGCTGATGGCGAAGCGAGCTGCTGATACACTGACCTGTGAGCGGACTTTGCCTGGTGCGTTGGGGGGTGAGCTGTCAGCACGTCGCCCCTCCCACGGGCTCGGCGTCGCCACGTCGGGTTCCGACAAACTGGTTTGGGAAAACGAGCGCACGTTCACGACTTGCCCTCTAGGTACACGCGTCTCCCCCTGCCACCCGGGAGGCACGCACGCAGTGGGCAGTGGCCACTTTCTCAGCAGCCAAAGCGGCCAGCTGTCAACTAGGGAGGTCAGCATTTCGGGGACCGAGGCCGACAGATCGCAGGCAGGCAAACGAGCAGGAGTCGGAGGCACGCGTTCTCTCTGTGCCAGACCGTGAGGGGCTTCCTCCATGGCGGCACCTGCCCTTCCTGCCGTCCCGTGTGTCCTCTGGAGCCCCCAGAGGAGTGGAGGCCAGCATGGTCCCCTGGTCCCGAGAACAGAACCCCCAGAATCTTTGCAATGGCCAGCCTCTCCAGAGAGACCCCAAATCCTGGCCGCTTCTAAAGCGACATTAAGGAATTTAGGGGCGTTGGCAACACCGGGTCATAGGGGACGGGAATTCTGGGAGGCCCCGAGTTGATGAGATGGTGCGTTTTTGTCGGGGCCGCAGCAGGGACCGGGTGGTGCTGCCACGGACACGGGGAACCGGAGGGCAGCTGTGATGCCCGCACCGTGGAGCTGCGTGTGCACGGAGCCCGAGTCTGTGCACTCCGGGACAAGCCGGCCTCGCAATCGACCGAGCACGCGATGCGCAAGGCCGACCCACGGACACGCCCGATGTGCACGGCGCGGCCCCCTCTCCCCGGTGTGGTACACGGCGCGGCCCCCTCTCCCCGGTGTGGTACACGGCGCGGCCCCCTCTCCCCGGTGTGGTACACGGCGCGGCCCCCTCTCCCCGGTGTGGTACACGGCGCGGCCCCCTCTCCCCGGTGTGGTACACGGCGCGGCCCCCTCTCCCCGGCGCGGGGCACACCTGAAGCA
>PVJL010014601.1:0-27503 GCA_004026885.1 Lyroderma lyra
CCCTTTCTCCCCTCCCTAACCCACTCGTCCCCAAATAAACATTAAACTATTGATTGTGTCCATGGGTTATTTGTTTCTTCATTTCTTTTTTTCTTTGCTTTCAGTTTTATATTCCACATATGAGTGAAATCATGCAGTTCTTTGTTTTTTCTGTCTGGCTTATTTCACTAAGCACGATGATCTCCAGGTCCATCCATTTTGTTGTAAATGTCAGTATTTCATCTCTTCTTATAGCTGAGTAAACGTCGGGGTTTTCTTACATTGTCAGGATACTGGAAGTATTCTGGGTGGCATACAGGGACAGCAAACATTCTGCATAATGTGGGACAGTCCCACACAATTACCAGGCCTCAAATATCAGTAAATTTTCTTCTGAGAAGCAGCACCTGGTTTAGCAGGCTAGTGACAGAAATGTTGATGTAGAAGCCAGGAGTTCCGACCCAGATGCACTTTTTCTAGCTGTGTAACTCCCATCATGTTAACTAAGTACTCTCTACTCCTGGCACAGTTAGTGGTCAACAACGTCAGCCTCCAGAAAAGTGTCTCTGATGGGAAGGTGTGCTCTTTGAGGAGTGATAGAACATACTAAACTAATGGTAACAGTGTAAGAATCAAAGTGTATTATAAACCAGTGCTTCTCTGAGTAATGTGCTTACAGATCTCCTGGAAATCTTGTTACAGTGCAGATTCTGATTTAGGAGTTCTGGGGCGGGGCCTGAGAGCCCGCACTTCTGACCTGCTCACGATGCTGGTGCTGTTTCTGTGGACCGCAGCTTGAGTGGTTAAGACTCGAAAGTGCCTTGGAGGGGAAGCTGACGTAATAAACTGAACAATCAAGCATCTGTGGCATGTGTATTGGTACCTTAAATATAGAGATGGAGGTAATGGAGGTGGGGAATAAAGAGTAGAGAATTTGGTTTCTTCACAGAAGGCACTTCCATCTGCTTTGCCACTTTTATCTGAGAGAGGGAGAGGGAGATGAAGAGAGAGAGAGAAGGAAAGACAGAGAGACAGACAGACAGACACACACACACACACACACGCACACACACACACACACACACACACACAGAGAGAGAGAGAGAGAGAGAGAGAGAGAGAGAGAGAGAGAGAGCATTTTCTATGAATAATTATATTTCTCAGCAAAAAAACCCACAAAGGAATATTTTCTAGGTGTGTTTCCTCACTAGGAAAAAAAGTCCATTTTGAGTCCTCAAATAATTTTAGTGGAGATACTGTAACTAAATAAAGGAGAAACTTGGCTACCAGTCTTGGATGTAGGGTGTAAGCCTTGCATATCTCAGAATTATTGTGAGCTCTGTGTGTGTGTGTGTGTGTGTGTGTGTGTGTGTGTGTGCGCGCACACGCACGTTATTATATATGTATATATGTGAGCTGGGAAGTGCATGAAATCCTTGTTAGGCAATTGTTTTTCTAAATATCTCAGGAGAAGGGGCATGTAATATTCTCCCCCACCCCCCAGCCTTGACCGGGAACTTTGCATATTTCAAGCAGTGGAAGTTATTTGAATATAGTCATTGAGAGAAGAGACTACTCATTATCCACTTAAAATACTTCCCTGCTGCAGCATGTCATTGTACGGAAGCCAAAGCAATTGGCTCTGCATTTGGCCAGCTGATGTAGCAAGAAATTTTGCAAATTTTGCAGTCCTTACAGATGGTGCTGTTGGGTTTTTTAGAATGTTTTAAAACACTGACACCTTTGACCATGAACTGACTATCCAGCCTCTTCGAGTGGTCTCCACCCAATCCTAGACTATCTCCTCAGGCAGCTGGAGATCAGCAACAGATAGACTTTCCCTGGAAATTTATGATAATGATTTCCTTTAAAACCTCTTGAACAAGAAAATAACTTGCTGATAAACTTGGCCAAGGGGAACTCCTGGAAGTTTTGGGGTGTCTTTGCCTCTCTCTGAGTTGCCTGAATCACATTTAAAAATGGTTCTTAATCAACTTTCTGATGTTTTGCCTAGAGGTCAAGCAGGAGCCAGTATCTCTAGGAGGAATGATAAGTGTGCTCTGCCAGTGTGAAGTGTAACTCCCAAGAGACTGTGATGAGGTTCTATGCCTGGTTGTGTAGAGAGAACAGTTGCAGGCTGTGGCTTTCTCAGGGAAGAGCTTTCTAAATTGGCCTCTTAGAAGCTATCAGAAAGTTCAAGGCACTGTATCATCTTCATAGGCTCAATTCTTGCTCAGATCTTTGCACAGGGACTAGTCCTAATCTTTGCTGTTGACTGCTTGCTGATTTTCTTGGTTTCTATTTGAGTTGTCACCTTTTATCCATCTCCCTCAGTGCCCTTTAGGTTGTGCTTATTTTGACTTGATCAAAGCAGCATCTCTGGATGCATGAATGAGGCAGATAAAATCCTCAGGGTTACAGAACTGCCCTCCATCTATTTTTAGCACTGTAATGAATTTACCACAGCCTACAGCATAGCTCAATCACTCTAAGCCAGGGAGCAAATTCTCAGTTTTTTTAAAAGCTTTTCCTGAGACATTTGATATAGGCTAAGCTTAAAGGCACATAATTCAATCATTGATTATTCAAGATATGTCATATTTAGATTTCTGTAATCACTAGATTGTCATTGTTAAGTAGACATGCAGCCCCCGCTCCCAATTTTGTGTTGGAAGCTGCACAAGTCGATTGTGTCCTCTGTGTGTGTGGCTCTGGCATGCAGAAATGGCAGCAAGGAAGTAGCTAGTAGCCACTAAGGGACGAGTAGCAGACAATTTGTTCTCTCACAGTCGAGATACCTTTAAGAGAAGCTTTGGCCTGTAATCTGAGCTGTTTGGCCTACACCATACCCCACAGCATTTAGCATAGGGCCCTAAGCTTTTCTTAGTAGATGAGTTAGAGGGGTGCATTCATTCATTGGGTAACTGACGGATTGATTTATTCAATAAGCATTCCTCGTTAAGCATCTATACTTCAGCTTGGAAGCCTGGAATGGGGTTACCCCTGATTTTTTTTTTTTAATTCATTTTTATTGTTAGACTTATTGGGGTGACATCTGTTAGCAAGGATTACGTAGATTTCAGGCTTACAGTTCTACAGTGCATTGTCAACTTGTTGTATAATAATTTCACCACCTAATGTGAGTTCTCTTTCCATCACCTTGTATTTAGCTTCCCCCCGCCCACCCCTCATTTTGATAGGACTCGTACACACACTTCTCACCCACCTCTTCTCCTTCTTGGGAGCTTTCTCCTTTAAGATTGTTAGTTCTGTGCTCCTTTCCTTTGACTCTGTAGTGTCAGCACTATTTCTGCTAGCAAAGTGGCCTGTCCCAGTTCTGAATACCACTAGTTTCTGCCACTAATTTCTTTCATTCAGGGTCAAATGGGAGGTTAAGGGAATAGATACTCTATGATGTGACCTATGATGGTTTTGTGATGTGTGCACTTGTCTAGGCTGAACGACATTCCCAAGTATCCCTTTCTACCATGTTTCTAGAAAGTGACTGTAGTGAGATACAGTGTTGATTTTCTTGCAAAAGCTGGAGGCTGAACGGGAGGCAGCAGCACACGCACGTGCATGCACACACACACACACACACATACACACACACACACACACACACACACCTTGTTCCAATTGTTCAACCAAGCATCAATCTAGGTGCTGCTGCGAAGAGATTTTGCAAATGTAATGAAAGTCCCTAATGGGTTGGCTTTAAATTAATCAAAGGGGAGATTATTCTAGGAGCTTTAATCAGTGGAAAGCTTTTAAAAAGAGGGTTGAGACCAGGTATGTCCAACTTGTGGCTCAGGATGGCTTTGAATGCAACCCAACACAAGTTCTTAAAACATTGTAAGATTTTTTTTGTGTGACTTTTTTTTTTAGCTCATCAGCTATTGTTAGTGTTAGTGTATTCTATATGTGGCCCAAGACACTTCTTCCAGTGTGGCCCAGGGAAGTCAAAAGGTTGGACCCCCGTGTCTTTAGACCCTTCTGAGATCAGAGAGTCCACCCATTCAGGTTGTTGCTAATCTGCTGATTTGCCTTGTCGGTGTGAAACAGCAGTTGGGCCTAGAATTGCTTTCTTTTCCAGCTGGAACTTCCTTCAGTTTCACTGATTCCTGGGCCAAGTGTGTGTGTTCAGCTCCAGGACCAAGAGCCCTGCTTCTTCAGGGTACCCTCATCACTGAATTCATCCTTGCAGGATCCCACCCTGTTTGTGATCTCCCCTTCCTGACTGCCTGTCCTGTGGGTGTCAGTCCTGATTAGCTAGCTCCTGCAACTGCGTCACACAGATAGAAAACTTCCTACTGGTTCTGCTTCTCTGGTTGAACCTTCACTGACATATAAACTAAAGAAGTAATTGTTTGCTCTCCATGTCATTAAGTTAAGGAGTTTGAAACCTAGATGGCCACCAACATTCCATTTATTCATAACTGTTCTAGGGTTGACAATATGGCAATAACAAGGCAGACATGGACCCTACCTTGCCTGAGAGAGCAGATCTTCTGTTAAACAATATTTACAAGAATAGTAAGGTTAGTAATGAGTGGGTAGAAGGTATGTACAACTGGGAGACCCTCCCTAGTCTGAGGTGTCAGAGGAGGGAAGCAAGGACCTGGGAGAAAGAGTGAGAACTTGAACAAATGAAAGGAGTTTAAGCAGTGCTTAGGAGAGTTCTTCTTGGTGGCAGAGGGTGGAGGTTGGAGATAGAATCATAGAGGGCCCTGCAAGCCAAGACGACAATGTCTAACAAACATTTTTATTTAAAAATCTTCATACTTTGGAACCCTATATTTCTTTTTTATTTTATGGTATCATAATGTGGTTTCATTTTGTGCCTTTAAAGATTCCACAGTGTTAGTATGATTGCTCTTACCACCGCTCTTATTTCTTCTCAGCATTTTTTCTATAGTCCTCTTGTATAATCCACAATGCTCTTTAATATGCAGGCATCAACTGGATATTGTCATACTATTTTTAACCCATTCACCTGCCTTATGCTTTGAATTCTCATGGTACACCTGTTGAGGGAAAAGGAAACAAAACCTGAGCTCCTCACATTAATTAACCTGACAATTCCTTTGTCTCAATGTTTATTTTCTGTTCATTAGGATTCACAGCAAAGGCTTCTGCAGGGTAGACAGTTCACCTGGCCTTCTGTCTCCCCCCCCCCCCCCCCCGCCCCCATGGCGCAGTAGTCCTTCCTTGGGCTATTAACCCTTTCTGCTTGCTAAGGACTCTGATGCTCTAAGGATTTTCTTAATTAAGTAATTGAGCCACATGCCATCCTTGAAAAGTGGGGCAGTAATTCCATGGGCTAGAGAGAGGAGAAAGATTGACGTGCAGAAGGTATGTGACAAAACCAGTCACAAATCTGAGACTGAACAGTGTGAGCTTAAGTTCAATTTTTGGCTTCTTTCACTTGCCTTCATTTTTCAAAATCCCCTGTTCGAGTTTCCCTGTAGCTGTCCTTGGGAAAGCAGCTAGGTATAAAGGGGTGAGTTGAGTTTTCAAAGCAGACTGATTTGGGTTAAAAGTCTAGTTTCCACCATAGCTTATTTTTAAAATCCAAGAAGTGGGGATAATATCCACCTGTCAAATAACATGTGCAAAGCAACTAGCTTAGTGCTAAGCACATAGTCGGAGCTCAGTAAATTTGGGTGTTAAGCATTACGATCTAGAACAAGATAACTTTTCTAGAGGCAGAGGGAGAGGAGAGGCTTTCACTACATAGCGATTTCCTCAACAGTTTATCTTTGCCTTTTGCATTCGTTCTTATACAAAGCGTAAAAAGCATCATTTGCTTTAAGAGGAGCGCTTGGTCTCTCAAGGTCCAAGTCAGGAGTCATGACAGACGGTCAGGTTCATGGGTTGTGAGGACACTGATAAAACTTGTCCAGGCTCATTTAAAAGAGAATTAGAGTTAACTGAACTTATCATGATAATGACTTTGCAATAGGTATATACATCAAATCATTGCCATACACCTTTAATGCGGTGTTATATGTCAGTCATATCTCAATAAACCTAGAGAAAGACTATCTTTATTGCAAAAAGAAGTGAACTGGATTGAAAAGGTTTTGGAACTAGAGAGTGGTGATGGCTGCAAAGCATTGTCAATGTTATTAATGTTCCCGAATCTTGCACTTAAAATGGTTAAGAGGGTAAATTTTATGTTAGGCATGTTTAACCACAATAAATAAATCCGAGAAAGGTGAACTGGGGGAGAGCTTACTGTTCAGGCTGTGTCAGAATAACCCTTCCTCCCCACTCACATGCGGGCTAGCTCAGAAATAACGTGTCCCCCTTAGGATCCACACCATACAGGGACTAGTATTGCTAAATGATTCCAGAACATGACTTAGGAAGTGATTCCAGAACTCCTCATTTTACAGATGAGGAATGGGAGCCCCTGAAAGTGAGCACCCCTGTCTCCTGGGAACCAGATCACTGCTATTGTGCTATGCCGTGCTGGCTCACCGCAGCCTTTGAGAACAGACCCCTTCCGGGGGCTTCTCTTCCATCTTTACTCCAGACGCCTAATCTTTGTCTCTAAGAATCCAGTTGCTCAGAGTTCTCAAATTGTACACCCAGGATTAGAGCATTGGATCCCAGTTCTATCATCGGCCTCTTGTAGCTAAACAAGTGCAGACACTGAGTCATATCTGATGATTCCACAGATTTTGTCCTAAAGTCTGAACTTTAATCGTCAACCTTCAAACAGGCCACACACTTTCGTTAGGGCCTTTGCATATGCTGTTCCTTCTGTCATGGATATCTTTCTTCACTTTGATAATTCCTATTCATCCTTCAGGTTTTGGGTGAAATATCCCTTTATCCATAAAGCTTTGCTGTTCTCCAGTCTATGTTAGCTCAGCCCTTTGTATGATTTCTTAGTAACCTATGAGTACACTTCTTTGTAACTCTCATCACACCTGTAATTACTTGTATTATGTCTGAGTTCCATGCATGAGGGCAGGGTCTTGGTCTGTCCTGTCCATCATTGTTTCCCAAAAACTTGGCATAGGATCTGGCACATTTGTGTTCGTTAAAAAAAAAAAAAATCAACCCTGTCTTCTCATGATGGGGAGAATGAAGATAATGATATACCTTTATGCGTGTTGACAAGCAAGAGTGGCCAGGGGAAGTAGGGCAGACACTGCCTTTGATCTATAGAGACTGACCCAGGCACTAGCTGATATTTAAAGGAAATGTGCAAATGAGCAGTGTGGAGGGACTGAGCTATATGCCTACACCTGCATTGCTAGCACCTGAGAATGAACCATAAATCAGCAGCAGAGGACATAAAGGTTTGAAACAAGAGAATGCTTTCTGGTATGATACTAAGGATTGTTAAAAATGGATCAGAGTACAGGAGTACCTTCCCTAGGGGCTTTAGAAACCAGGCCAGAGTTCCATTTTAGCTGGTTATTTTAGGCCTACCGTAGGCAGCAGGGTGGACTAGACAGTCTCTTAGGGTCCACTCGCTCTAGTCCTCCCATCATAATAAAACTATGGACACTGTTGTTGCCAATAAACACGCAAGGACACACCTAAATGGGAAATGTGTGCAGCCAATCCTGTGGCTGTAAGCGTTGCTGGTTCCTTTTATACTGAACATCCTGAATTCACCTTTTGTTTAGAAAATGACCTCGGTTTTTAAGCATGGCAGAGATTTCTCTATAAAGACCTGGTTCCATATTTCAAAGTGAGACCTGCAATGTGTATCAATTTAACCCTTGTATTGACACCTAAAAAAAGTGGAAAATACAAGCAAGGCAAGAGGATTGAAAAAATACCCTGCTATTCTGACTAATTCTCAGCATACAAAGAAAGTGACCTGGACACTGTTGTGTGTCCCATCCAGCAAGGAAGGACACATTTTCTCTTTTTCTGGTTTGAAAGTAAGGGAAGAGAATGGACTTGAATATGCAAATGAATCTAATTTAATTAACTTTTATGACCACAGCTCCTTTGAGGTAACCATGGGAGCCAATTAGATTACATTAAAATGTAGTTATTGCCCTGAAGTTTCAATAAGACCCTCTTGTCTTCTTTAAGAAAGAAAACAAAAAACTGTGAGAAGATCTAATCAGAAACAACACGAGGAATAAGTTGTCTGCAGCGGCTCTGATATTTGGTCTTATCAGAAGCTGCTTACACAGTCATCTGCTCCAGGTCTTCACGTCGAGCTTGGTGCTGTGAGCGGCAGTGTGAAATCATTCCAGGTCAGTCATGTGACTGCTGACCCAGAGGTTAGTATAAACTGAAGCTATGAAAGGTAAAGGTAATGGTATTTCATACTTCGGGGCAAAATCTCAAGCCCTGTGTGTGTGAGCGAAGAATTGCCTTGACTTCAGGCACTTAACGCTACTGACTCCTGTGCTGCCCAGTTTTGTAATATTCTGTTGTTTTTCTTCTCCCTAATAACAAATGTAATACATATTTATTGTAAAAAATGGAAGACTAGAGAATGTCTAAGAAGATGTTGCCATATCAAGAGGGAGCTTAGAAGAGTCTTCTGTAATTCCCCCCCCCCTTTCCCCCTTATTAAGCAAATTTTAGGCTACTTTGTGTATTTGGGGAGGGAGAGGAGGGGTGGGGGGTTGGGTGGGGCGGATGTAATGAGAGCTAGGAGTATGGGTATCACATTTCAATTCCTCCCTTTCCTTTTAAATCTACAAGGGTTGTCCGGAAAAATTCCAGCCATAAATGCCTCTATTTTTCATATTACATGGCTGGGTGCTTTCTGAACAGTCCTGGTATATTCCATGCCTCTCACTTCTCTTGTCTCTGATGGTATACAATTACATAGCCACCAGTGATTTCTGAATCCTGGATCCTAAACCATTGTCCATGGTTAGAAAAATGTGTGGTGTGTCCAACCTGAAAGTGTCTTGAGATGGGTTTAGCAACGAATGCATTGGGAGCTGCTAGTTTTAAAACAGTTCATGGAATGTGACTATAATATTGCAATTAATTTTAGCATTAACACAGGAAATATTTCTACTTCTTTATATAGGTAAGCTATGTCAAAAACCAATATATCCTAAGAGTACGTCACAGTGCCCACGATTATGTGATTATACAATTATGCAGGCTATTAACTGAGAGATAGAGTTAAAGTTGCTATAGTCTAGAAGGTTTTTTAATCAAGTAGATTTAAGAACTCAAATTTTATATTTTTAGTTATATTTTAAAAATAACAATGTATTTAAGTTCTAACAAAGGTACACAATTATAAAATAAATTTTAAAAAGATGATAGTGTGGAAAACAGACAGCTACTTCTGTGATTATGAGGGAAAGGAGACATAAAGGTAGTACAGAATGATTAAAAGCAGCCTTTTTCACCAATAGTTTCACCTGTCTTTTTTTCCCAGGACTTTTAGCTCAACTGGGTCTCAAAACGATTCCCCCTGCCATGTCCCACTGCAGCATTGAATCAGTTAGTGTCTGAACTATTGTAATTTCAACAGCTAACATCTATAGAGCACTTACTGCAAGCTAGGCACTGTATCCTAAAACATATACCAGATAATTTTATGCTTTTTATCCATATTGCAAAGTTGATTGTACTAGTCGAGGCAAGTGAATACCTGATATTTATTTTCCCCTTTCTTTGTTTACTAATAGAATGCAATTTTGCTTGGGATGTCAGTGCATCCAATTAAACACACTCCACTTTCCCAGACTCCATCATTGCTAAGGTGGCTTTGTGATCCAGTTCTAGCCAATGAGATGTAAGCAGAAGTCTACTGGGGGCTTCTGGGAAGATTTTTTTCTTTCTTAATAAAATGGAACACACATAGCTACTAGAGTAGAGCTCTCAGCCTGCCCCTATTTTTTTCTGCCTTAGGTATAAACATGATGACCTGCAGAAACCATCTTGGAAACACAAGGCGATGAGCCAACATGCTAAGAAAGGTAGAGTTGAAAGGTAGGAAGAACCTGGGGTCTTGATGACATTGATGAACAGCTAAACTATCTCCATCAAATGCTTAACCTGTATTTCCAGTGACGTGAGAAGAAGAAATAATTTTTAAAGTCATTGTTAGGTGACCATTTAGTTACTTGCTGCTGAAAGCATTCCTAATCCCATTTTTCAGATAAGAAAACTGAAAGACTCAGTAACTTGCCAAATTTGTATAATTTTTCAGTGGTGACATAAGGATTTGAACTCATATATTCTGACTCTAAAATCCAGAGCCTACTCTCTTAGACATGATTTTATATCACATCCTATTGTGTTAGCTCGAAAGCTCTAATTATGAGCTTTTCAAAAGACATGAGCTTGATCTGAGCCTCCCTCTGATTTCTCCTTCTCAGAGATGTTGGCATGATATATCTAAAACCAGATTTGACCATCTCACTTTCTTGCTTAAAATCCTCAACAATATTTTCTCCTCTGCAGAAGGGATATTACCTCAGCTGTCTTCAGAATCATACCGTATGGGTAACAGAACTGGAAGAGGAAAGTAGATTGTAAGAAAATCAATTGGGTTGTCGTATTGGTTATCTAGTGCCATGTGACAAGTTAGTAGCTTAAACCAACCAACCCTATTTCTTACACGGGTTTTGAGAGTCAGAATTCTGTGATCAGCTTAGAAGAGTGGTTCTGGCTCAGGTCTGTTATGAGGATGCAGTCAAGATGTTGATTTAAATTTTCAGGTATAAAACAAAAAGTTATGGGGATGTAATGTACAGCATAGTGAATATAGTCCATAATATTGTGATAGCATGGTAAGGTGCCAGATGGTTGGTTGACTTACAGCAATCGCTTCTTTAGGCACATAAATGTTGAATAACTATGGTATTATACCTGAAACTAATACAACAGGTATATTTTAATAAAACTCTTTAAAAAAAGATGTTGACGGGGACTTCAGTCATCTGAATACTGGACTAGAGCTGGACAATCTACTTCAAAAAGGCTACTCAATGTGGCTATTTGTTGAAGGTTTCATTTCCTCACCATGTGGGTCTCACCTCACCACACTCCAGCAGATTTCCTCCAGAGCAAGTGATCCAGAGGCAAAATCACAGTGTCCTTTGTGACCTAACCTTGGAAGTGACATAACATCATTTCTGTCTTCTTCTGTTGGTCACACATACCAAACTTGACACAGTGTGGTAGGGGCCTACCACAAGGGTGTTGATACCAGGAAGCAAGGATTGGGGGACATCTTAGAAGCTGATAACCTTAGGGATGTGAGACTGAATAAAGGAGTGAGGAGGCCAGAAGGAGGAGTTCTCACAAACCACAGCAAGATGTCAATTGCATACCCCAACAGGAATAAGCATCGATTACAGATCCCAACAGGAATAGAGGTACCTTGCATTCCCAACAAAAAGTGTCTTTCACTTACTACCACAGCAGGAGGGAAAAAGATGTTCTCCTTGCCCAGCAACACACTGGCTAATGGGAACGGTTGCAATTCAGTCAATGAGAAGCCATCACCACCCTTTTCTCCAAAGGACTTTCATTCAATGCACCCCTCCCAACTTGCTTTTCTTCTATGAAGTAATGTTCCTCTCTTTTGTTTGCTGGATTGCCTATTATTTTTGCCATAGTGTGCTTGTCCTGCCTTGCAATTCTCTGCTATTCCCTAATAAACCCATTTTTGCTGATAAAAAATAGCTGGCTGTTTTATTTCTAAGTCAACAAGTAGCTATGGGACAAAAAGGTGGTATTTACCTTCAGTTTCAGCCAATTGTCACTGTGGAAAAACACAAGTCCTATGTTGCTGAAATTTTCCATCTCTCAAAGCCAGAAATACAGATTTTTAAGTGAAATCTCATGATAGCATATATTGGCTCAGAATTTTAAAAAATCCTGTATGGGCCAAACAAAATAGAAATACAGTCCAGATACGGCCTGTGAGCTGCCAGTTTGTGACCTCTTTAGCCCATAGCATAGCAGGTATATGTAGGTCTAGTTCTAATATGTGTGACTGCCTCGAGAGATGTTTTCGGTAGGATTCTGAAGAGAAATCCAGGTTTCACCAGAAATGTGTGCCCTGATAATTTAGTAATCTATGGAGATGAAGGTAGGGAGAATGATGACACATGTGCCTTAGATTGACATACATGGCCAAATAATTTACTGCCCAAACCGATACATGTTTGAGAGTAAAAGGGGGTGCAATAATAATTACACTAAGATATAGCCATAAATGGGAATTGACTCAGCACACTAGGCAGCCCTCATGCACTCACCCTACTCATCCCTCACTATTGATCTCTATTCATTAGGGCCACACTAGGGCACTCACTATTTTCAGAGCACATGTACACTTCTAATGCCCACTGCCAATATTCCTGCTATCCCCTGTTCATCCTATTGTCTCCTCATTCCCACTCCCTGTTTCCTCTTGGACTTGACCTTCTTCAATTCCCAGTAGAAGTGTCATTTTTTCCCTTCCCGTTGCTGTCATCTCCTTCCCTCCTTTCCCAGTTATTTGTCTCTTCACCAGGGTTTTGTAGCACTTTATGTATATCCTTAATGCATACTTTATCACAGCAACTCACATAAGGGACCTTATAATACTCATTTAGGACCCTTCTACCTATTTCAGTGTCTGACACTAACTAGGTACTTAATGATCATTTATTAAAATTTTATTTTGAATCTCACCTCTACTCTTTCTTTAACACTTACTGTAGGAGATGATAATGAATGGTGAAAATGTCAAGTAGGCAACAAGAGGGAGGTAGTGTAGGAATACAGAAAATCCACAAACTGGAGAGTTGCTTCTTGAATACCTATTAGCCTAAATAATGCTCAAAGTAATTTCAAATTCTCTTCCTTTCCACTTCCAAGTGCACAGAAGCTGTTTCATTGAGAATGAACTTCTATCTTGATAGTGAGAATGAGTACTACCCCTCATACCTGAGAAGTTCATAACTAAGCTATGAAAATCAATCCTAGGCTACACAGAATATGTAGGAGGACTTTTTTCTCTTTTTCGTCTGACATTCACTAATACTTAGATATATTGTCTAAAAACCCATAAAGGGTGATATTCTCTATGAACTCTCATGAATGAAGTCAAACTACAAGATGTTAAAGGAATGTTCTTGGGGACTGAATTGTGTTTTTGTTGGAGTTGGGTAGAGTTAATTGTAGGACTCCATTAAATCCAATACAAACAAAAAAAATTATTAATTTTAATCCTAAATCTGAGATGGTTTAGAGTGAACAATAATCACATGATGCTTTTTCTTTGGTTTACTTTCATTTGGTCTCCTTCTAAATGAGATGACCCAGAAAACTCGGACCCAGTTCTGGCTCTGATCCATCTTGGTAGTAAAATTTGAATGAGGTTGTAACTTTTCTCTGAACCATCTTTGTACTTAAGATGGGCTTTTAATAATACTTGTTTCACAAGGTTAAATGAAATACCGTATGTAAAAGGTCTTTGTAGACTGGGGTGAAGTCTAGCAATAATGGGATTATTTTAGACTGATTTGCAGGCAGTGGCAAGGGGAGATAGTGGGAGGGAAGAACAGAATGGAGAACCATACTGAAGTTGCCCCCAGACCTCCTCTGATTGGAACCTTGGTTTATCCTATGATAGCAAGGTGAAGAATACTACCGAATAAAGCAGAAGGAGTTACAAATTAGTCTGGGACAAGATTGGGTTTGCCGGGGAGGGTTGGGTCTGTCATCCCATGCTTTAAACCTGTGGTTGGTCCCTTATTGCCTACTTTGGGAAGGGTCAACCTAAATTGGATCTCTTTTCATTCTGTTTAAGCCATTTCTGCCAAGTCTCCATAGCAATGATTATAGTTCTTATATTCTGCCACTGGCTGTTTCATTCTTCACTCACATCCAGTCAAATATCCTGCAGAAAACACAGAGGTTATAAGAGTTGCCTGTCTGTTAACCTGTGCCTTAATGTGTCCTATGTAATAGCCAGGACATAGAATCTTTTCTGCCTTATTGTCTTTAACCTCTGCAGGAGGAAAAGACCTCGACAGGTTCTCTTCAGATCTTTCAAAAGAGAGGCAGACAAAGGTAGGAGAGTTTCTCTACTGTTGTGTGACTTTGGGCAGTTTCTTCTGCTACAGAAAAAGAGTTAATAATAACGAATGTGGAGGCTGTTGTGAACATGAGCGATAATGTAATGAAGAGCACCTGGTACATGGCAAATATCCAATGAATATAAGTGCTGTTATTATTATTGTTAATAATAACATTCAAAACATTCAAAGCAAAACAACATTTGAAATAAGCCCTGGAAAGATTAATTTATACTTAATAGTCAAGAGGCTATCCATCAATATTTCCAATATGTGCCAATTTAGAAGAAAGGCCCTGCCCTAGAGGGAGAGATAAATGTCAGCACACAAAAATCTATATAACCATGCGATAGATGGAGGACATTTCAGTCCATTGCAGATAAGCCAAAATGAACTGAGTGTACCTACAGTGGCGGTTTGTTTGTTTATTTGTTGAGTAAACTGTCTGGGTGTCACTCTATAAAATTATATATTGAAAGTAGTGTTACTTGATAGTATGTCATGACCATGGAGTATGACAATGACATTGCATCAGAAGCAACTAGTGCCCTAGTGCCAGCTCATTTTTAGACCAGGAGACTTCAAATCTAGAGTTAAGCTCTCTTTAGAGCTGGGCAAATATATACTACTCCCAGTCACTCACCAGAGCTAGATCTTTTTCAAGTTTCATTTGTTAAAGACCTTGATCCTTATTTAAATGGTAGTATCCTTGCTGTGATCAATCATTGTCACATTTATATGAGTGAGTGGGTCCTATTTGAAGATTTAGCTTTATTGGAGGCGAAGGCTCTTAGGAAAGCTGGGTGGAAAGCTGTCAGTGCAGGGAAGGAGAGAAAGAGAGATGTAGGGAGGGTGGCGGAGGGGAGGGGCAGCTATTCTAAGATTGTCCTCCCTAGAGCAGCCAATTGGGCCATTGTGTATCCTTAATTCAGTTTTATCTCTGTATCCTGTCTGTACGCTGGCACTGGTTTTTACGTATAGGAATGGAACACAGATTTCTCCTGTTATTCTTCTACTTGTTCTAGGAACTAGGAAGAACAGGTCAGGTGTTAATCTACTAACAAGAAAGTTCTCAGGATTGGTGAGAAACTGCACTTCTGGCTTATTTGTGAGGCATTTTGATGTTGAAAATTGTATCTAGGGCTCTAAAAATGCTAAGTGAAACAGTAAAAAGTAATAAAAGAATTTTAATAGCCTAAGGTGGATAATATAGTTCCTCTGGTGGGAAAATTATGATGTAATGTACAATCATTTTTCTTCTTGAAGGTTTTTTTTTTTTTAAAGAAGCAGGAACTAATGAAGACTGAATTGAGATAAAAAGCCATTGTTGAATAATGTATGAAATTGAGGTTTCATAGGCTGTTGTGAATGGTTCAGAGCTATAGAGTACAAGTAGATATACTATTAATTTTTATTAATCACCATCTGAAATTGTTTTGGGTATTTGTTGACTTGTTTATTGTCAGTTTACCCACTAGAATGGACACCCAGTGAGGGAGGACAAGAACCATGTCCCTGTTTTCTACCATGTCTCCTATGACCTCGCACAGCTATGGGCATATATTTGTGGAATGATAGTTATAATCCAGCCTCATCTACTGGCTCAAAATTACTCTTTTCCTAAATTCACTTTATTTTTTTTTCTTTTAATTCATTTTTATTGTTAGACTTATTGGGGTGACATCTGTTAGCAAGGATTACATAGGTTTCAGGCATACAGTTCTACATAAATTCACTTTATTATGAGTACTAAAATGAGATATCTGAAAATTATTAAAGAAAACAAAAAACAAAACTCAATCCTGACCTGAAATCACACATATGATAATCACAAATACATTCCTTGCTAGATACAGATTAGTATGGCCTGTATTTTCAACATCTGTCATTTTAAAATAAATTATTCAACACTATTAGATTACTTATAAATAGCATCAATCAATTATCACTGCAAGGCTGAGTCTTGAAGGATTTTTTTTAGGGGCTAGGTTGGTAAAGCTTTAACTCCTCATATTCCCCAGAAAAGAATGAAGTGGCTGGGCTCTCACCAGGGTCCTTCCTTCCTTCCGCCCCATTGAAGATTTAATTAATGCGCACTTTATTTGGGTTGCAGAATATAATTAGAGGTAAGAGTTTGAATGAGGAGTGTGGTTCCGAAGTACCTTGCCCCTTCATCAGTAGCAGAGTGAAATCTGGCCCATTCTGTTGTTCAATGGCAGTGAATCAAAGTCAACAGTACTGATCGCTAGACCTGTTTTTATACAGAAGTCTCTGCTGGGCCTTTATGTATTGAAATGGATTACTGTTGCCTGAGTCACTTTTGCTCTTGCTTGAGGTATTTCATCAGCACTGGGAAGCACTGTTTGATCTATTGTATTTATTGTCACACATTTCTACTTTCGATATTCTGCAAACCTAGGAAAATGTGCTGTTTAAAGACATTGAAGGACAATTAGCATCTGCATTATCAAGGCAGTTGGTTCTACAGATACCTTTTAAAGTTTAGTAAGACAACGATTTGCCTTTTCTTTTTTAATTTCTACATTAGGGTGCCAGTTTGTTCTGGTATGCCAGGGACTTGGCTGGTTTTAACACAGAATGTCTTGCATCCTTAGGATCCCTTCAATCCTGGGCAAATTGAGATGGTGGGTCACTGTATTCCTAGTTGTGTTGTTGAGAGAACCTTATCAGGATTTCTTGAAATCAGAGAATGCAATTGGAGTCTAGCATTGTATTTTAAAGAATAATAAACTCCACCATGGTAAAGGAACATGCCAATAGCAGTAAGAGCAGAGTACTTTGAAGCACTACCCTTGGGGACCAGTCTGGGATTAGACATTGGTGCCTTGCTCCCTTTTGGTGACAGGAATGAAGAGTCAAGTTATTCAGAAGCATTGGAAGTTGTAGAGAATGGTGAAGAATTTCACCAGACTAATCAAATTATACATGGCTTCAAGATTGGTTCCAAAGGGGGCTGCTGTAATAGTGTCCGTATCAAAGGTAGCAGTGATGCTTTTGAAAGAACAGATTATTGCTGCCAAACAATCTTATATGAGAGCCAGCTTTCCCCTCCATGCAAATGGGATTGATCTGCACATTGGAAAATGCTCTTGTTGCTCCTTCGCGGTGCTAGAGACATGAATGCTGAGGGAGGAACATGCTAGAAGCCATGGATGGCAGGGGTTAAGGACATTGTGTCCGTAGTTTGAGCGTTCCACCCTCCTATTGTACATGTTAATTCCTTGAACCTCTGAGCTCGTCAGTCTGGTTTCTCCTCCCTTCTTATGATGGACACCTGACTGATTCTAGGGAGCTGAGGTAGCATGGCATAGCAGAAAGAGTAAGGTTTTAGAGTCAGATAGCCTGGGTTTAAATCCTGACTCTGCCCAGCACGAACTATAAAATGTAGGCAAGTCTGTTGATTTCTTCAAGTGTCACTTTATCATCTACTAAATAGGTTTAAGATTCTCCTTTTAATTGTTCTGAGGACAAAATAGAATGGTATACATGAAAGTGCTTAATAGGTGCTGAAATTGTACTAAAAAGGAATAAATCCACATACTGTGATGATGAGTAGACTATCTTTGGGCAAAACATGCTAATAGTGGCCTTAAAAGGCTGCTGGTTGGGTAAATATTGGGCATGAAGTAGGAAAAGCATTTTAAATTACTGTATTTTGCCATGTATAATGCACATTTTTTGCCCAGATTTGTGAGGGAAAAATAAGGGTGGGCATTACATATGAGTAGTAATTTTGTATCTATATAAATGTTTTTAATTCTTTTATTTATGCTTATGAGTTAGAAGTGTAACTCTAGAAATCAATAACAATATTCATGTGCAAAATAACACTTTGGAATATAATAATCATTTTCTTTTATTTAAAAAGTTTTATACATAAAATTTCTTGTACCTTGTATGTGTTCTTGTGTTTTGTAATTACACAATATTTCTTGTATCATAATACATTAAAAATATAAAATTTTTTATAATACAAAACATAAGTCCCTAAATATAAACATATAAAAATTTGAATTAAAAAATTAAAATGAAAGATTTTTTTCCCTGAAAGTTTGCATCAAAAACATGGGTGCACATTTTACACAAGAGCACAAGATACATGGAAAATATAATAAGAGAGTGTATGGGGTCTACCCTGTCTCCACCCCTAACCACTCCTGTGCCTTTGATTTCTACTGAGCTGAAGTGTGAAAATAGTGTCAAATGATTTTTAGAATTCCTTACACTTCTAAAATTCTGTGAATCTGTGAAGCCTGCAATATGTGAATCTGAGGTGTGCCTGTGTTTTAGAGCAGGGGTTTTCAACCCCCCAGGAACCAGGCTGCTCAGCAGGAGGTGAAAGGTGGGCAAGCAAGCCAAGCTTCATCTGTATTTATAGCTGCTCCACATCACTGGTGTTACGGCCTGAGCTCTGCCTCCTGTCAGATCAGCAGCAGCATGAGATTCTCACAGGAGAGTGACCTCTATTGTGAACTGTGCATGTGCATCCCCTCCCCCTCCCCAGCGGTCTGTGGACAAATTGTCTTCTATGAAACCAGTCTCTGGTGCCAAAAATGTTGGGGACAGCTGTTCTAGAGGAACTATTGTTCCATGTATCACGAGAATATTTTTGAGTTCTGCCTCAGGAAGAGTGAGTGGTCCTTTGCAGCCCTACATACAGTTCAACATGACCTTATTATACACCCTGTCCCTACCCCTCAGCCATACCTATTGTGACTAGGAGGGGACACCTATTGTTGGCCAGCCTAGATTCTTTTGCTGGACACTTAGGATTAGAATATGAAATGTCTAGTTAACAGACAGTGATGCTGGGCCTGGGGGATCCTCATGTAGATGTTTAGAGGCTGTGGCAATTATGATGGGTCATGTGAAAGCAGAGTGAAGAAAGGCAATCTTGAAATAGGTTTGATAGAGAGAGAGGGAGAGAGTAAATAAGAGTGCAAATGGGAGAGAGACGAGAGAGAGAGAGAGAGAGAGAGAGAGAGAGAGAGAGAGAGAGAGAGAGAGAGAGAGAAAGGACAGGAAGGGGGAAGATGGAGAAAGTAACTTAAGTAACTTGTTTGGTCACTCACAGGCTTTGCTATTCTTCCCACATTTGAGTTCTGTGAAGTTTCCCAGTATAGTTGGCCACTGAACAGTGCTGGGGTTAGGAGCTCTGACGCTTTGTGCAGGTGAAAGACGTGGTAATATAGACTGGGACATCTCCAATGGCAGAGATTTTGACTTGTTCCTTTTTGGAATAAGCATTTGGCCCAGTATTCTGAACAAAGTAGGTGCTCAGAATTTATACTGAAATAACGTGAAAATAATATATTTGTGTATAAATAGTGTCATTGATGACTTTTATATGAGTATAAAAAGGGTTCATTTTAATATATGATTATGTTTCAGGAAGCATTTCCCTGGATCCTCCAAACTGAGCAAGGAGCTTTATTGAACTGTGTCTTCACTGTCTGAGGGCCTATTCAGGATCTAGTTCACTGTAGCTTCGTTTTAAAATGTCTGCTGAGCTTAATAGCCCATGATTGCTTTACATACTGTGGAGCTATAAAGAGAGATTTAATTTATAGTTGCTTCACATAAGCAGCTTGCAGGATAGTTGGGAAGACTCAGAAAGAAGAAGAAAGAAAGAAAAAGAAGGAGAGAAACAAAGAGAGAAAGTGAGCAAGCCAGCCAGCCAGCGAACATGGCGGTTTGGAGTGGATTTCAAGTAGCCGAGAGAACAGAGGGCCAGCAAGGTCTAATACATGCAGAGATTGTGGAGTAACAGGAGGTCGTTACTCCTGGAGAGCTGGGTGGGGTTTGGCAAGTGGGGAGGAAGAGGACAAAAGGCTAAACCAAGTCAGGGGGGCAGTAACGAGACGGTACAGTACCCACACTTACCACTTACCCGTTGGCGTTAAGAAATCTGAGGCAGAGTGTCCACGTGTGGGAGGCAGCGGAGGGGCAGGGCCGAGAAGACTGCCTGCCTCTGGGACTGGGCTTCCTGGGTTCAAATCCCGCATTCACATCTGCCTCCCCCGTGACTGGCTTTGTGATGTCAGGGCATTGACCTACCTGTCTATGCCTCAGGTGCCTCACCTAGAAAATTGGGGTAACAATAATACCCATTTCATAGTGGGCGTTGTGGGGACGAAAGGGGATACTGTCTGTAAAGTTCTCAGCAGTCTGGCACTCAGTGAGCCCTTCCTCAGTGTTAGCCATTGTTTTATCTGTTGTAATATCTGTTGCATGTGCCGGTAAGGTCCAGTTCAAAGAACTCCTCTATTAATGTTGATCTGCCGTTGCAATAGCAAACCTGTTGGTTATTTAGGGAGCCAGTTGAGTTGCTACTGAATTTTGGAGCACTGGTTAGGACTAGGTTAGGGTAGGAAAGAACAATGAATGAATGTGTAGAACCCAATGGAAGGTCTTCAGAGTCAGGGGGAGGAGTTTGAACTTGGTGCATAACTGCTAGGGTGTGATTGTTTTTTCCTGAGCCTGGAAGCGATATGATGAATGTGAAAGAAAAAGAGACTGGGATAAGAAGTCCAGTGAGACCCATGCAATTACTCAGTTATGGGGTGACAAAGACCAGGGACAGGGTTGTGGCTGAGAGATGGAAATGTGACGGGAAATCTGAGAGACTTCAAAGGAATAGTGTGCACTTCCCACCCCCTCTACTGCTGCCACCCTGGTGCAGGCCGCCATCATCTTTTGCTTGGATTAGTGCAAGCTCCTCCTAACCTCTCTCTGCTTCCGGCCTTGCCTTCTGCAGTCTTATCTCAGCACAGTCACCCCTTTGTGCACACTGTGCAATAGCTCCCACCTCACTCAGTGGACAAGCTGAGTGCCTCACTGGGGTCCACAAGGCCTGCACTGTTGGGCTCCCATTACCTCTGGCTCCCTCCCCTACCATGCGCCTACTGTCCCCTCATTCCACAAAGCTGTCAACCTTGCTGTTCTTTAGACCCATCAGACCTGTTTCGGCCTCAGGGAACTTGCCAGTGCTTTCTCCTTAAATATGTGCAGAGATAATTCCTTCAATTCCTTTAGGTCTCAGCTCATATGTCACCTTATTAGTGACATCTTTCTTGACCACGATTCTGAGAATAGTGACCCTCCTCTACCTTGGTACTCCTTCTCTCCCTTCTCCTGCTTGGCTTTTCCTTGCCCTATTTCCACCTGACACGACTTCTTTATTTATTCATGGTCTAATTTCTCCACCAGGATGTTAGCACGAGGACAGCAGATGATCTTTGACTATCTTGCTCACTGATGCATCCACAGGATCAAAAGAGTGCTTGGCACATAGTATGTGCTCAGTATCTATGTACTGAATGAATGTGTGAATAAAAGCAATCAGATTTGTGCTATCAGGCCAATTACTGGGTGCCTCTTCAGATACTAACTCATTTGCTCCTTGCAGCAACCCTGTCATAATGTATTGTTCTCATCATCTTTCAAATGATGACATTGAGGTGCAGAGACAGGAGGTCACCAAGAGCATAGACCTGGTAAGTGACATAATCAAGAACTGTGTCCATTCATCTGAGCTTTGTGGTGGCCTAGTTAAGATAACATGGGAATGGAGGGGTGCAGCAAGGCTAAAAGCTTCTAGCCTATCAGCAGTAGAAGAACCTCGAAACCACCCACAGAAATGGGCATGCTGGGAAAAAAGGCCAATGTTTAGGAAAAAGAAGTAGTGAAGAGAGGAGTTGTTGGGTCAAGTAAATACTCAGGGGGAAATCTTGCTCTAAAATAGGGTGACTAAATAATGTACTGTCTGAGACTCTGAGAGTGAAAGTGCGCACTATTAATAATTAAGCAGGAAGAACTGTCCCAGTGAGAAGAAACACATGCTCACTCTGGATTCAGGGGAGTGGAGAGTTGGAGAGACATAGTTAGAGAGTTGGGTGTCTGCCTGCAAGAGAGACGCAGGGCCGGCCATGATGTTGGGATGAGTCATCATCGGGGTGAGAGAAGAAGAGAATGTCAAGACCAGCTTGGAGCCCCTCCTACAGACAAGAGTGGGAGGAGAAAGAGAAGTCTGTGAAAGATGGAGAAGGACCAGAAGCGACAAGAGGCACAGAGGTCAGGAGGAGCAGCAGACAGGAAGGACGGGAAGTGGGTGGAGGGCACGTTTTCCAGGGCAACCCAAAAGTAGGTCAGCTGAAACTTGGCAACAAAAATGAGATTAGAGAATCACTTGCTCTCTTATTTTGTAGCAAAATAATCTCTCTCAACCAAGTGCTAAAAGGCATTTAATTAAAGTAGATAAAAATTAATTTTGATTTGAGAACTTTTTTTTCTGGTACTGCCCTCATTATATTTTGATACTCTTTGGGGTGCTTTCAAAGACTGGATCAGGAATGAGGTTTGGTGTTTTAGCTTGAAGTTTTCTTGTGCCTCTGCATGGCCTGAGTCACTAAAAGGTCCTATATTTAGAGTGTCATTGACACAGATAAAATCTGGGCCCCTGTTGAAAAATACAAAAGCAAAAGGGGATACCTTTGTGATTTCTTTGGGGTCTAGAAGGTTAAAAATCGAGTTTTTAGGCTAATATAGGTAACATTGCCTGAAATATGAATTTTTTTGGTAAAAGAAAAGTTTCGATAACTTCATTATCACTTCAAGGTATTTCCTACCCCAAATGCTTACTTCAATGAAGGAAGTGCGTGTGCTTGTGTGTGTGTGTGTGTGTGTGTGTGTGTGTGTGTGTGGAGGGAAGCCAGCAAACAAACAAAACCCTAGTTGAAAACATATTGAAATGATAACATTGAGAAAAACGCAGGTGAAGTACACCTAACAGTAAAGTCATCTATCTACTGGTGGTCTGTCACATAAAGGTGAGAAGTGAATGCCAGGTCACTGAGAAGTGAAGGCTATGTTGCTGTTAGGGACTCTGAGCAGAAGGTGCTCGAGGCTGAGTCAGGGTTTAACAAAAGTTCACTCAGAGCATCTGGGTGCAGAGGGCCTGAGGCCGAAAAGAACATCAGCGCTGAGATCTAGGTAGCGAGGGTTTCACAGGGAGGAAAGGAAGGAGTTTCTAGAAGAGACACTGCTGCGCTGGCCACATCATCACGTGGGCCCAGTGGCCTGTGTGTTTTCATCTCAGCAGCCGGGCTGTTCTGAGAAAGATGTCACTTTCCTCGAGAGAGGTGTCACTTTCCCCTGAAGCTCAGGAAGCGGCCAAGTTCCTGGGAGTGAAAGGGCTTAGTGAACTTTTGGACCTTGTATTTCCAGACTCTTTGTTATATAAAATAAAGGGAAGAAAGGCAGTGCGAGAAGGGGCAAGGAATAGGACATCCTTTCTTTCTGCCTGCTTCCTGCTGAAAGCGGGCATAGAGTTAGAATTTATGTAGGGCACTAAGGAAGGGGTTGATAGTGGGGCCTGGTTTCTTATAGTAGAAAAATCGGTCCAATCTGATGATTTGTCAGTGCCTGGATCCGATTCTGCAAGAAAGACATGAATATCTGAAACAGACACGGTCCAAATAACAGTTAAGGAAAAATTCTAAGTGAGAAGAAGAAGTGAGAGGACGAATTAGTAGCCCATGAAAATGGCTGAGAAGTTTTTAGGTCTGAGGCTTGACGAGATCCTTCAGAATGTAGTTGAACAGCCGGCACATACCTGTAAAGATGGTTCAGTTATGGGTGCTACGGGGTCTGCTTACGTATCCAGATTTTTGTGTCCTTTCACTAGTGTCATGGTGACCCCCTTGTAGCTTGACAGGAATTGGGGTGCTCAGGAGAACAGAATTGAAGTCAGAGTGTAAAGTAATGGGCAGCAATTAAAGCCAGGCCTTAGAGGTCTCCTGACAAGACTTTCCTATGGTTTGTTTTTTTAAAGTCTGATTGGCTTATTATACTTTTTCCTCCAAAGTACAAGAAATAGGCTATCGGCAAGAAATAGGCTGAATAGGAGCCCCAATCCAGGGGACCCATTTGTCCCCATAATTGAGCAGTTTTTAGAGAAAATAGGTCCAGAGAGAGTGGTCAAGACAGAGTAAATAGCTATCAATCAAGAAATTAACAGGCTCCTCTGCCCCCCGTCGAGGGTCACCCATAGTTCCGCCCCTGTCACGGGAATGGGCTCCTCTTCCTGGGAGCCGCTGGGAACCTCAGGCCCCGTCGGAGGATCGCAGCCATCTGTGGTGGCGGAGTTGGTCCATGCTCCCTTCAGAACAGGAGGTAATCCCTCCACCAGTGCCCTTTTGTTTGCCCAGGGGGACGGCTGTTTTGGAGGACCAGGGCACTCTTTGTTTCAGAGGTCTGGGTTTCCACACCCAAAGCAGGCTCTTTTGCGTGATGTTCTGCTTCTGGGGCTGCAGCGGTGGTCCTGAGGTGGCTTTGGCCTTGATCTATCTATAACTGCAGCCAGAAGTCTGGCCTGTCTCTGGTCCTGTCTCAGTTTCACTCTTTCCTCCCTGTTTTGCCATCTCAGTTGTTAAATGCATTGAAACAAATTTTCTGACCTTCCTTAGGATTTGACCCTTCTCATCAGGGATGCAACAATGAGTCAGAAGAATTTTAAGCTTGTTTAGTTTAACGACGTGTCAAAACTTCCTCAAGATTTTCTCTTCACAAACCTTCTACGACTTTCTTTAGTCCCTCTTAGTTTGTCCCTTTAGTCGTTTAGACTTAACCATCCTTATGAAAAACTTTTAGTTTCTTCAAAAATGTATCTCTATACCTTATATCTTCCTTCTCTGTAATAATGTATTATTTTCTTTTATATTGATTAGAATCCATAACCCTTAGAACCTTAATTTTCTTGACAACCAAAACGTAAACAATCAGTATTACCATTAGCAAATCTACAAACACACTTTGTATTAGTATAGACTTGTGTTAGCAAGATAACAGAACTTTAATGATTGCAGAGAGGACTCAAGATTTTTTTTTTTTTTTTGTTCCCTATAGTTCCTAGGAGACTGTAAAAGAAAAGGAGGGGGCCTGGCTTGTAACATTAGCGACCTGTGTTTTTAAAAGCACCCCTTTTCCCTTCAGTTTTCTGTTTCAGGCAGTAGTGGCTGAGTTCATGTTCCTGGCTATCTGCAAGACCTTGCAAGTTACTAGAGTGTGAAGAAACCTTATCTTTTTACTCACTCTGAAACCCACCTGTAAACCTCTTAGAGTCCTCAGAATATTTTCCTAGTTTTCCCTTCTGAGAAGGGCATCTGTACTCTAACAGTGCTCTTGGTTCCCACCATTTCCTCAAAGGATAAAAGAGGAAGTTCCCTGATGGTGTAGTGGCTTAAAGCTTCCGCGCTGGCGCTGTCAGCGCTGCGGCCTGGGTTCGATTCCCAGCCAGGGAATTACCCACATACAAAAAAAAAAAAAAAAAAAAAAAAAAAAAAAAAAAACGGATAAAAGAGAAGATGGGATTGCTGGGATGGAAATTGAGAGAGCCGGGAGCGCGCGATGGCCTCTGACTGGGGCTGGTGGAGGGGGGTTGGAAGGTGCCTGTGCAGGCTCTGAGTCAGGCCGGAGACTGGAGGGTTAGAGTGCATCAGGGGCAGGCGCGGCGACATGGATGGGGGGAGGGTTGTGTGTGGAGGGCAAAGATCATTTTCCATTGCCCTGAGGTATGTGAGAACGCCACAATCACAACTGCCATTGTCTGGCCAGTGTGAGTCATTGTCCAGTTTATCTTGTGGCCGTGCAGCATTGCGATAAAAGACAAGGTGCTTGGGCTGAAGGCCTTCAGACAGACCTAAGTGGCTAAGATTGTGCAGAAGGCAACCCAAAGGGGTATTTTTTAGGGGGAGCCGATGGAGAGCTCCCCATGGCCCAAAGAGGGGATAAGAAGAGCCCCCACCGTTCGACAGGTCAAACCCAGTTGGAGGGGTGTCTCCGCCTCCAAGAGAAAGACTGAGACGGAGGACCCGCGAATCCGTCGGGGACCCGGCCTGCGTTGGAGCCGAGGCCAGAGCGGAGGGGTGCTTCGGCCCAGCGCTGGGGCTTTCGAGGGCCGAGATCCGAGAACCGGCACAAGTGCAGTCAGAGAACCCGGAGGAGAAAAAGGGACCTCCCGGCTTCACAGAGAACAGAGGTCGGCGTGGATATCGGATGCGGCCATGGAGAGGAGTGCCTAATCCGCCGGTCCCCCGGCTGGTCCGGAGGCAGGCGAGGCCCCCAGGCTCCCAGAGCAGCCCCGCCGACAGCGAACCCGCGCCCGGCCTCCCGGGTTTGGGCACCAGACGTGGGGGACGCCGAGCGGAAGGTGCTGGAGGCCGAGTCAGGGTTCAGCAGACGTGTCCTCGGAGCATGTGCGTGCAGAGGGGCCGAGGCCCAACACGGCGTCGGCGCTGAGACCCGTGGCAGCGAGGGCCTCACAGGGAGGGCAGGAGGGGGCTGGACACTGCCGCGCCGGCCGCGGCGTCATGCGGGCCCTGTGGCCTGTGTGGGGGCACCTCGGCGGCCGGGCGGTCCTGGGAAAGATGGCACTTTCCTGGATAGACGTGTCCCTTTCCCCTGGAGCGCAGGAAGCGGCCACGTTCCCGGGGGCTCCGGGCTCGGCGAGCTTTCAGACCTTGCAGTTACTGGGCGAAACGCCTTTGTCCATCTGGACACAGTGCCCTTGGCCTAGCTAGCAAGGGCCTCTCCAGGTAGGGTGTGTGTGACTAGCACGTGGCTTAGAGCTCTCAGAGTGTCGGACAGTGAGGTCACGGGGCCAGGGCCCGGGGACAGAAGCTATCCCTCGCATTCTCCCAAACCAAGTATTAATCGTTGTGTTGGGCAGCAGCATCACGTGGAATGGAGCAGGCCTTCCCCATAGTTTCTTTTTATCATAGCAACAGTGTTCCTGGGCTGAGGTCATCACGGTGCACAACTCCTGAAAACCAAAAAGAGTAAACTCTTGCAGGATTCCAAAAGGAACACAATTATTAACATTGAGCCAGAGCCCACTGGCTGCATCACAGAAATCAAATGGAGATACAGGCTCCTCTAAGAGGAGAACATGTGTGACCCCAGGCTACCTCTGCATAAAGGCTACCACCAGTACCTCAGTACTGGGTTTTGTGGAAGCAGTTCCTCTGTCACTGGTTTTCATGCCACCTCTGATAATGTGTGCAGCCGGGGCTGACCTTGAGCAGAAGGAGAGAGCAGGAGTCTGTTGTAGCTCACCCTTCTCAACCCCACCCTAAAGACAGTCCCTTAAAGAGCTTCATGGAAGCTATTACATTCTAAAGAATAATTTGAGGCATATGATATGACACTCCTGATGTTCAGTACTCCCCTCTTTCCCTTTTAGTATTTTCCTTCCTCTTTCTCTCCTTTTGTTCCCATAGGTTTTATTTCCAGGATTTTTCTTTTTCCTTTTCTTTGACCAGTCTTCTTGTCCCCTCTGCAGATATTAAGAATATTAAAATGGGGAGGTGTGGTGGGTGGTGGAGAAAGAGGCATGGAGAGAGAGAGGGAGAGAAACAGGAGGAGGGTTATTTGTTATCTAGAGATTGTAAATCTGTAATGTTTGTTGATCCCCAG
>PVJL010014602.1:0-27513 GCA_004026885.1 Lyroderma lyra
GCATGGCGAGGGGCTTTCTGGGTAATGCAGTTCTCATAATTGTGAGCAGTGAGAAGAGATGCGTTAGTCCAGATCACCTAGGCAACGACCAGGCGTCACCATGATTGACTCAGGGAAACAAGGTCTTAGTCTGCGGCGGGTCTTGAGCCAAGGAGACTCCAGTGGGGGTTCCGGCAGGGGTGGAGAGGGGGACAGAGGACTGGACTGGACTTCTGTCGTCGCCATTGTTGTCTTCGTTTTGCCACTGTGGGCCGCTGCGCAGGCGGCTGCTGCAACCCAAGGAGAAGCTGGCAGGAGGAAGTGCGAGGACCCTCACCGCATTTTTTTTATTGTTAAACTTATTGGGGTGACATTGATTAGTAGAAATTACATAGGTTCCAGGTGTTGTATTATGTATTATCGTCTATGTGTTGCCAGTGGTAAATGTGACAGAACTCTGATTTACAGGTCAAGGGCCTAGACGTGTCTATCCAACTATTATGTTTATTTGATTATCAGCTCATCTGTTGGTACCCTGACTGAGCTGTCCCATCATTGCAGAGCCCAGTGACTTTTGAGGATATGGCCATGTACTTCTCCAAGGAGGAGTGGGAGCTTCTTGATGCATCCCAGAGTCACCTGTACCATGATGTGATGCTGGACACCTTTAAGCTTGTGATCTCCCTTGGTACGGCCCTTATGCCCTGCCCCACCATGGTGACCAGCTTCTTGATATGGCCCCTATGCCTTGACCCACTGTGATGTCCAGCTTCTGCCCTGTGCCTTTTCCCCATAGAAAGTTGTTTGTCCAGAACCAGACCATGATGCTGCTTCCTTCCCAGGTTTCCTGTTGTAGGTACTGTGTGTGCTGGGACTGGGTTGAGTGCTCTCCCCTGTCTTTTCCTGAGCAGCCTCAAGAGCTATCCTAATAGCTGTTGCCCAGGGGCATTGTGGGAGCAGAGGTTGGGGATCAAGCATCTCGTATTGCCTAATTGATCCCACCAACCTTGACCCAGTATTGGGCCATGCATAGGTTCTGCCCCTCTCTGCATGAGACATTTTTTAAAAACAGCTTTACTGCAATATATTAACACTATAAAGTTCACCATTTTAAAGTGTATGAGGGCTGTCTAGAAAGATCCAGCAATGTAATATGAAAAATAGAGGCATTTATGGCTGGATTTTTTTCCAGACAGCCCCCCGTATGTTTTATCTGCAATATCAGAGGAAGAATGCAAAAGAATAACCTGAAATCAAAGCAAACCAAATTTTATAATTGTAATACCTGCAAATGCCTGAAACTCTTAAAAAAAAAAATAAAGTGTATGTTTACACTTTATCAAAATGTAACATTTTCATCACCTGAAGGGAAACTTTGTGTCCATTAACAGTCATTCCACATTCTCCCTCATCCCTTTACCCGCAGTCATGGGCAGGCCCCTTTCTGACTATATAAATTTACTTACTCTGGACATTTTGAATAAATAGAATCATACAATATATGTTTTCCTGTGACTGGCTTTGACTTAGTATAATGTTTTTGAGGTTCATCTATGTTCTAGCTCATTGCAGTACTTCATTTATTTTTATGGCCAAAAAATACTCCATTCCCATTAAAAACAAAACAAAACAAAACAACTCCATTCCATAAAAATACCAGTTTATTTATTCATTCATCAGTCAATGGGCATTTGGCTTGTTTCTACTTTCTGGCCATTATGAAAAATGCTGCTATGAACATTCATATGCAGGTTTTTGTGTGGATATGATTCCGTTTCTCTTGGGTGGGTACATAGGGGTGCAATTGCTAAATTGTTTTTCAAATTGGCAGCATCATTTTACACTCCCACTGCAGAATGTGAGGGTTCCAATTTCGTACTTCCTCAACACTTGTTACTATCTTTTTTCTTACAATCACCCTAGTAGGTGTGAAGTGGTATCTCATTGTGGTTTGTACTTGCATACTAATGATGTTGAACCTCTTTTCATGTGCTTATTAGCTAGTTGTGTTTATGTGTGTGTGTATCTTATTTTTCTTTTTCTTTTTCTTTTTTTTTTTTGGCTTAAACAACAGAAATTTATTTTCTACAGTCCTGGAGGCTGGGAGTGTGAGATCAGAGTGTCAGGATGGTGAATTTCTGGTGAGACTCTCTTCCTGCCTTATAGACAGCTGCTTTTTCACTGTGTCCTTGCATGATATGGAGAGAGAGGTGTGTATATCTGTTTTTGAGGAGAAAAGCCTAATGACTGAAGTGAGTGTGGAAAATCTTTTGCTCACAGTTCCAGTCTCATTGAGCACTGGAGAGTTCACACAAGGGAAAGGCTTTATGAGTGCAATGAACGTGGGAAATTCTTTAGTCAAAACTCCATTCTGATTAAACATCAGAAGGTTCACACTGGAGAAAGGCCTCATGAGTGCAGTGAGTGTGGGAAATTCTTTAGCCAAAAGTTCAGCCTCATTTAGCACTGGAGAGTTCATACTGGAGAAAGGCCTTGTGAATGCAGTGAGTGCAGAAGAGCTTTCAGCAATAACTCTCACTTGGTTCATCACCAGAGAGTTCACATGCAAGAAAAACCCTGCAAGTGCAGCCATTGTGGAAAAGCTTTTAGTGAAAGGTTCACACTTGTGTGACACCAGGTAGTTCATACCAGAGAAAGGACTTATGAGTGTGGCCACTGTGGGAAATTTTTCAGCCATGTCTGCAAGCTTGCTCAGCATAAAGTGATTCATACTTGAATAGAGGCTTATGGAAATGGCCTTATGAGAAAATCTTCAGCCAAGTCAGACTTCATGCAGCAGACTTCCCAGACAAATTACCTGCATGTACTGCTGATGTGGAAAAATCTTCAGAAGCGACTGCCTTTTCTGAGCAGCCTAAGAACATGGGCAGAGCTGTCTGGTCCCAGATCATAATCCCCTTTCCAGCCTGCTTGGATCCAAGTATTTGCAACAGTCATCTGCATATGTCCCCTGCATATGGAAAAGGCTCCCTGTGCCTTCCGTCCCATTTCCTGGAAGGAATCAGGATTATCCTGGCCCCCTTGGAATGGCTTCATTCCCATTGCCTATGAGAGGGTTAAGGAAGGAACTGAGCCCATACTGGTTGAGGACCCTTGAGGGATGTCCAGTTTGGGCTTCCTGGGAAGATGCTCATTTCTCATGGATGGATGGTATTAAATTGAAAATGTTCCTAATAGTTCCATTGCTGTTTTTCTGATGTTAATATTCACAACTGTCATCAATGTGTTTTGTTTTATAAAACTGACATGTGTCCTGTCACTGTGAAGTACTAGGGTCACAAAGAATCACATTCCTTCCTTACATGCTGTTACAGACTGGATGTTTGCATGCCCCTCCAAATTCCTGTGTTGAAGCCCCAACCCCTTATGTGATGGTAATAAGAAGTTTGCGTGGGTTCCTGAATGTAGGGTCCATGATGGGATTAGTGTCTTCATGAGAAGAGAAGAGATCCCAGAGTTTCCTCCTTCCTCACCATGTGAGGATGTTAAAAAGATGGCTGCCTACAAGCCAGGAAGAGAACTCTTATCAAGGAACCTGGATTGAAACTGGCTGGCACCTGGATCCTGGACTTCTAGCCTCTAGAATATGAGAAATCTCTGTTGTTTTAACTGCCCAGTCTTGTTATTACAGCAGCTGGAGCTGGCTGAGACACTAGGCAAGAGATGAGGAAGGTCCTCCTCACAGGCATCTTCAGAGCAAAGTGGTATTGGCCTCATGAACTAGCTCACAGTCTTAGAAGATTAGATGTCAAACTGAGGATGCTCAGATTTTCAGTCATGCTCTCCTGATTAATTACTATGGAGACATGCACGTTTGTTCATAACTATCACTAAATTGTTTCGTTCACTGTAAGAAAATAAATTGATACTGCCCTGCTGACATGGGGTCCAAACATGTCACACACCACAGTGAAAAATTAAACTCTTTACCTCTGTAAATGAACACATTATCACTAGTCCCCAGTATCACTGAAGCCCTGAGACCCAGGTGGTATGTTGCCTAGATTTTTTTTTGGTTTGGGTTTTTTGTTTGTTTTTTTTCTTTGTATGTGGGTAGTTCCCTGACTGGGAATTGAACCCAGGCCGCAGCATTGATAGCGCCAGCGCTGAAGCCTTAAGCCTCTATACCACCAGGGAACTCCCTTGCCTAGTTTTTAACAACTACAAATGTATCCCCTGATTTCATGTTCAAGAGAACAAACTGGTGGCAGAGGGTTGGTGTCTGGCCTGATGTTAAGGTGTGGAGGACAGAGAAAGGGAGAAAGTAACTCTAAATGAGCGTGAGTGAGAGGAGTCATGAAGAGGGGACATCTCAGCTTAGCTGAAGGGGTGTTATTCGAAGGGCAGAAGATGGGGGGGGGGGCATTTGTGACAGGCTGAGGGCACAAAAAATTGTCTATGGCCTGGGAACTGCTGGGTGGATTGTGGAGGAGGGCCACCACTGGCTCAGGAGAGGACAGCCTTAGGGCAACCAGAAACCACCTGCAACCATGGGCTGGCTGCTGGTGCTGGCTTGCCATGTGAGGTTTGAGCAAATGTGATGGAATGAGTGAGTCCCAACCAGACTAGTACCCTGAGCAGGTCAAACGGTCAGAGCTACCAGGCTTTGTTCTAAATGTCCCAGCATTACCAGGGAAACTTTACCCTTCACAAACTCCCCAACAGGTCAGCTGCTATGTATAGACCCCCAGCAGGGGAGACCAGTTGGTCACTTCAGGGCAAGTGCAGAGGACCCCTCACCCATGTGCTGGGGGCCATTTTGAGATCTAGCTAAGGCCATCCACACAGCACAGAGGGGTGAGCTGTAATGCCCAGTGTCTACTGACTTTCATTTGCTTAGAGATATGAGCCCTAGATGGCTCTAAGTCTGTCCCTATACAGAGCCCCATGTTGGAGGCAGACAGTTATTACACCTGGGGAGGAGGGCCTGAGCAGCGCAGGTCTGGAGTTGAGCTATATACTTCATGGTGCTGGGGATCAACGCAGACTGGCTGAAGATCTGACTGCAAGCTTGCCTGCAGTTCCACCCCGTGTGATCAGCACCCTGCCTGCCCTCAGGAGGGTAAGTGAGGAACCACCCCAGTTAGAGGAAGCAGCAGGGGTTTCCCCAACACCTGGCACTGGATGAGCACTGTGGACCCACAGCCCCTTAATTCCAGGGTTGCTGGCTCTCCAAACATGCCTCCCACTGATCTTCTCTTGACAGGAAGCAGTTTCAGAACCAGGAATACAGCTATAGCCCACACAGTTTTGCTGAAGTGATATTTTATTTACTATTTGGAAAAAACAGTTTCCAACTTTTTTTTTGGTGTTTTTTTGTTTGGGAGTAGTTCCTTGGCTGGGAATTGAACCCAGGCCGCAGCGTTGACGGCACCAAAGCCTTAAGCCACTACCATCAGGGAACTCCAGGGTGAATATATTGAAAAGCAAAACCAATAGTTTTTTTTACCCTTCTTCCCCTTCATTCCACAAATTTCTTGACCACCCCACTGTTTTCTGACTACAAAGGAATTAAAATAGAAATCAGTGACAGAAAGAAATCTGGGAAACTCACAAATTTATGGACTTTAAATAAAACACTGCTAAATAGCCACAAAGAAAATTACAAAGCAGGGAGTTCCCTGGTGGTGTAGTGGCTTAAGGCTTCGGTGCTGGCAATGCTGCAGCCTGGGTTCAATTCCCAACCCACTAAAAAAAATAATAATAAATTTAAAAAAAAAGAAAATTACAAAGGATAAATGAAAATGAAAATGCATCATACAAAAGTTATGTGAAAGAGCAGTGCTTAGAGGGAAAATTATAGCTACAAACACCTTCATGCTGTATTACTTACATCAATTCTGACACCAAATGCATGGGGAGTTTCTCCAACTTCTCCAATTCTCTGACAGAATTAGTGTCAGAACCCACTGGTTAAGGGGTCAGTTCCACAAAATTGCTCCCTCTTTGGATATCAATTGAAAGTCCCAAGCCTCTTATACTTCTTATCCACTGGCTATGAGTTAGGAATTCCAACAATTATTGATCCCTCCTCAGGTTCAACAATTTGCTATAACTCAGGCTTGCAGAACTCAGGAAAAGAGTTTATTTAAATTATGGCTTTATTATAAAGGCTACAACTCAGGAACAACCCAATAGAAGAGATGCAAAGGGCAAGATGTGCCGGGGTGGGGATGAAGATGGGGCTGAGGAGATAGGGGTAAGGAGTATTGATGCCCTCTGGTGGCACCACACTCCCAGAACCTCGATGTGTTCACCAATCCAGATACTCTCCAAATACCGTTTTTTGTAAATTATCATGGAAGTTTCACTACTAGGCATGATTGATTAAATTATGGGACATAGGTGATGGACTCAATCTCTAATTCCTCTTCTCTCTATAGGAGGGTGAGGGGTGGAAGAATGAGGGAAGGTGATACTGGAAATCCAACCTTCCAATCATACATGGCCCAGTCTTTCTGGTGACAAGCCCCCATCCTGAAGCTATCTAGGGTTTCCGAGCCACCAGTTATCCCATTAGTATACAAAAGATACTTTTATCACTCCAGAGATTCCAAGGGTTTTAGGAGCTATGTGCCAGGAATGGAAATAAAGACAAAATATATTTCTTATTATGTCACAACACTCATATTAAAAAAGATCCCAAATCAATTTATTACAAACATGAATGAAAAAGGGGATATCACTAAGAACTTTATAAAAATAGAAAAGATTTGAGGAAGTCTTGTGAACAACTCTATGCTCACATATTAGATGACTTCGATGAAACTATCAAACTGACTCAAGAAGACATAGAAAATCTGAATAGACTTAAAAAAATAATGCCCCTCACAGGAAAAATAAAAGCATAGGCCCAGATGGCTTCACTGATGAATATTAACACTGAAATAAGAATTAACACTAATGCTTCACAGATTCTTCCAGAAAACAGAAGAAAAAAAACAGAAGAGAAGGGAACATTTCCCATCCATTGAAGCCAAATTCCTTCTTACTCACTGAAAGACATGATAAAAGAAAACTACACCACTGATAACTCTTATGAGTATAGATGTAGAACTCCTCAACAAAATACTAGCAAAACAAATCCAAAAATATATAAAAAGGATTAGAAGCTTAGGACAGAGTGGGTTTTATCCTAGTTGCACAAGGTCGAACATATGAAAATCAATTACTGTAATACACCCTGTTAATGGAATAGAGGACAAAAATCACACGACCATTTCCATATACATGGGAAAGCTTTAGACACTATCTAAGAAACTTTCATGATAAACTAGGAAGAGAATGGAACTTTCTCACTTGAACAAGGCATCTGCAAAAAACCTACAGCTAGCATTATGCTTACTAGTAGAAGCTTAAAAGCTTTTTCCATAAGATTGGGAACAAGACAAGAACATCTACTCTTACCAACTCTATCCAATAAAGTACTGGAGGTTCTATCAAGGTTAATTAGGCAAAGAAAGAAGTAAAAATATTTGTAGATGACATAATGTTATATATACATGAGGGAGAATACCCCCAAAAATGGAATTATCTTCTGGAGCGTGGGCCCCTTGTAGCAGGCTTCCCCTGCTAGGTGAGTATTCTAAGAACTCATCTGGGCTTGAGCCTGCTCCTACCTCTTTGGAGTGTACTTTCCCTTTAATAAACTACTTCTTTGTTTCGCATTAAAAAACAACAACAGGGAGTTCCCTGGTGGTGTAGTGGCTTAAGGCTTTGGCACTGGCGCTGTCAACGCTGCGGCCTGGGTTTGATTCTCAGCCAGGGAACTACCCACATACTATAAAAAAAAACCCAAAAAACAAACAAACAAACAAACAACAACAAAATCATCAGCATCATTGTACCAGCTGGTGGTGGTGTGAGGCTGCGTTTGGCTCCACTGAATTTTTTTTTTTTTTTTGGGGGGGGGGCGCGTGGTTCCCTGGCTGGGAATCAAGCCAGTGGTTTGAGAGTGCCGAAGCCTAGCCACTACACCACCAGGGAACTCCTCCAGTGAATTTTTTTTGGAGACTCTTTCAACACATTTACCCATTTCGTGATGGGTAATTTACACAAACAATATGTGGCATGACAATGTACCTGCTCACACACCTCACTGAGTGTTCAGCAGTTTTTGACCAAAAAATGGCTTGACCCCCACCCCCCCATGTTCCAGCCTCCCTATTCACCTGATCTCACCCTGAGTGACTATTTGTTTGTTTGTTTCCCTGGATGAAAAAAGTCCTCAAAGGGAAATGTTTTGCCCATGTGGAACAGGCAAAACAAAAAATGGCAGAAGCACTAAAAGGCATCAAAATCGATGATTAAAAAATAGTGTCTTGATAAGTATATTGCATCAAACAAAGAGTACTTTCAAAGTGACTAAAGTTTAAACATGTAAGAGTAATTACACAATTTTTATAAATAAATTCTAGTTTTTTTGGGGGGTCCCCCCTCATATGGAAAATACAGAGAAATCCATAAAAGAACTATTAGAACCAAGAAATGAGTACAGCAAGGTTGCAGGACACAAGATAATTATGCAAAAATCAATTATGTTTCTGTACACTAGCAACAAACAATCCAAAATGAAATTAAGAAAACAATTCCACTTAAAATAGCATCAAAAGAATACAATCCTTAATATTAAATTTAGCCTTTACACTGAAAACTACAAAAATTGTTGAAAAAAATTAAAAGAAGAGCTAAATAAGTGGAACGACATCTCATGTTCATAGATTGAAAGATATTAAGATGGCAAGACTCCTCAAATTGATCTGATTCGAATTTAAGGCTCAAGTCGGTGCAGGGAGGGTCCTACAAATTTTCTTTTGGTGAAAAAGGAAAAACCCAGAGCACAGAGGGGCCAGGGCTTCACCAGAGAGTCACAGGGCAAAGACAGGCAGAGCTGGAGGGATTTGTTGGGGAACTGTAAACATGTGAATCTCAAGTCGTACTCCAGAAGACTGGGGAAACAGGTGTTGAGGCTGCTAACAGGGCTTCTTAGAGAGAAGCTGGGAAGAGCACAAAGCCCAGTCCTGGTACTCAGAGCACCAACCACAGGGAACCTGGAAAGAAATCAGGCTCTGTGGTGGGGCTTTAGGATGGACAGAACTTCACAATGGGAAAAGGCAGAGGTGGTCAGTTTGCTGGGGGAGCATGTCAGAGACTTACCCAGCAAGACAATGAGGGCAAAGTTCTCCAGCATCATATCCTGGTATAAGCTCTTCTGGGTCAAATTAAGGAAACTCCACTCCTCCTAGGAGAAATACACAGCTACATCCTCAAAGGTCACTAGGCCCTGCAATGATGGATTCAACTGAGGCTTAAGGTCAACAATGAGCAGAAAAGCCAAGTAAAATATACAGGAACACATCCAAGCCCTTGACCTGTGGCTCAGGGTCTGGTACATCTCTTGCTGACATCTTTCCTTTTGAGCACCATCCCGCCCCACATCTCACACATGACCTCATACCTTTGTCCTTCCCAGGGCCTCCTACCTCAGAGGATTACCCAGGCCCCAGTGTCATTGGAGGCTCTCTCCTCATGTTACTACTGGATTCTACACCCAGCCCACAGCAATAGGCTGGTGACCAGATAGACGGCCATCCATGTACCCAGCAGCCATTCATGTACCGGGCGGGCACACAGGATCCACCCTAGCTCCTGCCAGCCAATTCCCTGTGTCCCAGAGATCACCTTTCAGAGACAACCAAACCCACGTTCACCGTTAAGTACCTGGTCCTAGGGCTGTTTGGTTTGCCCTTCTGCCCACCAGGAACGTAAGTCTGTACCACAGCATGTCAGGACACCACACCACAGCATCTCACCAGTTTACCCCACTGGCAACTCGCTGGACTCCCCACATGCCAATTCTGCATATAGTGTCTTCAGAGTGACAGCACGGGGAGTACCCACAATACATCCTGCACCAGTCCAGCCCCACACCTCCATGGCCTCTTCCAACTCTGCACTGAAGCTCCCCACCCCACCGGGTGCTAGCGTCAGCCCTCGGCACTCCGGAACCACACACGAATCTCAAAGACCTGGCCCTCCTCTTCCTGCTTTGGCACGGCTGTCCCCTCCCCTGACACAGCCTTCCTCACTCCTGGGCTCACTCAGAACCTGGATCCCCTTCCACTCACCCTGCGCCTTCTCGGCCATTGGAGGCTGCGGGCCGAGCGTGGCTGCCACCGGCACTAACCAGGAAGCGCGCCGACTCTCGGCGACCTCAGCTGAAATCCAGATTTGCCCCTCGCTCCTTGCCCTGGCTGCTTCGTGAGTAGCCCGGGCGCAGCAATCTACCGCCGACGTGGAACCTGCGAAGTTCGGTCTCCATCGAGTACAACGTGCTGAGGACTGGGGATCCGCCTCCGGGGGCCCGGGACACGCGAGATTCAGGAAGAGGAAGTCATCCCAGGAGCCACAGCGCGTACAAAGGCGCAGCCAGGGTCCCTACTCTTCGCCGGTGGGGGTGGAGGGAAGTCGCCCGCTCCTCGCTGCACGCCCTAGGAGCCAGCAGCGACCCAGGGGTGGCAGGCCGAGTATCCGAGGCCAACGCCGGAAGTCCTGTCCTTATGGTGTTGCCTGTGCCTCCATTGACTCAGCACCCTCCTCACACTGTGACTTCATTTCCCAGCTGCCCCCGCGGTGACGCTTGCTCGTCGCCAAGGCGACGGCGCCCTTCCCCCCCCTCCCCCGCCCCTGGCTGCTAGACGGATGCGAACTACATTTCCCATAAACGATCTCACAGGGCATCCGCAAACGACATAACCAATAACAGTACGGGACAGGGGCGATTACGGGCGGGGGACGGAGTCCAGGTTGCTTCTAAGGCCCACGGATACTCAAGTGGGAGAGAAACCACGAGAGTTGGGGAGGTCCCACCACGCCCTGTACGTGCTGTTCTGTGACCGTGGCAAGTGTCCCGCTTGTCCCCAGTAGCATAGAGATGTTTCCCTTGGAACAACTTTCTTTGCTTTCTCCACGTTCCCCTTGGAAATTGCTGGGCTCAGGCCATGCTACCTCCTTGCCCTGGCTGCTTCGTGAGTAGCCCGCACACCTATCTAGGGGCCATGAGTGGTCGACATGGGGGGTGGGGGTCACAAGTCTCTTAAATTTTTTTTGTTTTGTTTTGTTTGTATGTGGGTACTTTCCTGGCCGGGAATCGAACCCAGGCCGCAGTGCTGACAGCGCCAGCGCCGAAGCCTTAAGCCACTACACCACCAGGGGACTCCACGAGTCTCTTAAATCTTCACAGCAGGTCACTTTCTGAGAGATGTACTGACCATGGTCGTTTTTCGTGGGACCCCTGGGCTTTGCCTTGGAGACCTTTGCTAGACATTCCGTTTGCGAAGTTCAGTATCCTCCCAGGTGCACTGGTGGGCTGGCCTCTTCTGGGCTGGCCTCTCACAAACCTCATCATATCCCAGAGCTCTGGTGGTTTCCATATGCCCTGTGCTTACCTAGCTGGAATTGGTGAGGTGACCCACCATGCTAACTGCCCCAGAGATCAACTATATTCACACCTGGTGCCTGGCCCAGGCCCTCTCAGGTCTTGGTGCTTCCATGACCCCCACTGGTTTTTAACCCTCGTGACAGCAACCCAACTTCAGTCCATTAGCCATGCTCCCACTCTTTGTCCCACTGCTCTGTCTCCAGCTGTGCAGTCTCACCTGAGTTGGTCAGATACCTTCAGACAGTCCTGCCACCCTGCTTCTCAGTGACACCTGTGTGTTCTTTCCAAGAAGGCAGGCACAGGTGAGACTACTGCCTGCACGTAGTATGTGCCTGTTGTCGGTAGCATGGATTCATCGGGTTAATTGTCCCACTCTTTATTTCCCACATGATTGTCACCTTAGCACCCCATGACATCATCCAATTGGAGTGTAGTCAAAAGCACTGATTGATGGACCAGGAAGACTTGAAACCAGGTATGGCATGAGAAGTCTGAAAGAGGCTCAGCCATGGAGATTCCAAGCTGGGGTGGGAGTGTCCCAGGAGTTAGACTGTTCTCATGCCTGTGTCTGAGCTATACCTCTGATATTGGCCACCCCTTAACATGTCCTGGGCTGGGAGTTCCCTGATGGTGTAGTGGCTTAAGCCTTCGGCACTGGCGCTGTCGGCACTGTGGCCTGGGTTCGATTCCCGGTTAGGGAGCAACCCACATATCAAAAAGCAAAAAAAAAAAAAAAAAAAAAAAAAAAAAAAAAAAAATGTCCTGGGCTGATACATATCTTTAAATATGGGTATGGGCAGAGGCATGGATGGTCCAGGCCCAGGCCTGAGAGCTCCGTGCTTACTCTGGGTCACAGCTGTAGAAGGCAGCACTATAGTTTGACCCTCAGAATGCTGCCTTAGATTGGTCCCTGGTTCCTGACAACCTCGCTGTCTCAGCCTGGTCTGCCTTGGGTTTTAGCTACGAGTAGAGAACTAAGGCAGAAGAGAGAACTGCTGCTGCAGGGCTGGGAGAGGAGGGAAAACCAAGTTATCAGGTCGAACCAGGGTGTGGAGTTGAGGAAAGTTGTTTTGCAGGAAGCTCTCTTGTCCCTGTTTGAATCCACTCCCCACCCAGCCTGTATGTTTCAGTTTCCCTATCTGTCAGTCTGAACACTACCACTCCCAGGGTTTAGCGAGGGACCCCTGTGGCCCTTGTTTCCTGGGTCTGAACACAAGAGGAGACCTGATGGCCAATAATGGGTATGTCCTCTGGAGACAATGGGAGGAGACCTGTGGGAGAACCCATGAAAAGTTTGGGGAGTTAGGGCCCCACAAGCGCTGCATGGGAGGCAGTGTGGCCAAGATGGTGGCTCCTTTGCTTAGCCCCCTGGACCTCATCTGTCATGTGAGGTCCCTCCTTGTGCCTGAGTTACCCTCAGTGCACCCTTGGTACACAGTAGGTGCTCAATTAATACTTGTGAAGTAACTAATTCTCCCTGCTAGTAGAAAGTTTATTGTTGTCCATTTTATAGAAGAGAGAAACAAAGGCTGGTGAATACAGGCCTCTCTGGCAATGTGCCAGGCACTGAGGCTGACTTGTTTCCTGAGTATTCACAGGACCTGGGGTGGGGGTCCAGCAGATATGGAGTAGATGGGGAGGGCTGCGAGGGCACAGCTCCAGGTGGCCACAGAGGCTGGTAGGCAAGGGTAGGGAAGAGTCCTTCATGATTCTGGCCCCAGGGTGGTGTCGGACAGCCCCTTTGTTCCTGTGCAGTGGGCAGGCAGACATGGAAGTAGTAATCAGACAGGGACGCTCAGTGACCCCTGGGCTCTGTCATCAACCTTATTTTACAGGAGGAGAGACTGAGGCTGATTGAGGCCTCAGACTCCCAGCTGGGCGGGTGGAGAAAGCAAGCTTCCTTGTAGCCCCCACCCCTACCACCACCACAGGAAGCTTAGGGAGAGGCCAGCCCTGCCCACTGCCCGCAGCCACCACCTTGCTGTTCCAGATTCCCCTGAGCCAATGCCAGCTGTCATTTCCCGAGTGTCCTTGAAGATACATGAAGATACAGCTTTGAGGTCTCTTCCTTTGGGCAGCTTTCCCTGAACACCATCAAGTAGAGAGCATTGTCTCTCCCTCTATTATGTACCACCAACCAAGGGGACACTTTCTGATCCCCCTGGCTAGGTCCATCCCTGCCAGGTCTCCTGCCTCCACCCCCAGCCTGGCATGCAGGAGGGAAGGGATAAGCAGGGAGATATTAGAGACCCTGTATAAAGTGAATAATGACCCCCTAAAATACTCAGACCCTAATCCCTGGAATCTTGAGTCTGTTACCTTGCATGGCAAGATGGGCTTTGCAGGTATGATTAAATTAAAACTGTTGAGCTGACGAGATTATATTGGATTATCTGGGTGATCTCTGTGTCATCACGGAGTCCTTATAAGTGAAAGAGGGATGCAGAGGCAGGAAAGTGGGAGAGAAATTTCAAGATGCTATGCTGCTGCTTTGAAGATGGAGGATGAAGCCAAGGAATGCAGCCTTAGGAGCTGGAAAAGTTTTGGAGATCAATTCTCCACTAGAGCCTCCAGAAGGGATCAGCTCTGCAATATAGACAGCTGGATCTCACCCAGACCCAGCCTGAGGACAGCAGAGTAGAAAACAAACTCCACAACCTGGGGTGTGTCCACCTTGTAATGGCCTGGTCAGGGGGTATGGCCCAGGGATAACAGCAGCAGATTTGCTCTCTAAGTATGGGGCCCCCAGCCACCTGCAGGGACTTTCAGAGTTTTCAGACCCTGGTGCTGCTGAGGATGCTCCCCCAGGGCTCTGATAATGACTGGGGGTGCACTCAGTAAGGTCCCTGTGTCCCCTAACAGGCCCTCCTCAGCTGGACTCCCATGAGAAATGAGGATCGGGGGATACCTACTGGACCCTCAGGGAGACCAAGTTTGGATGCACCTCCCAGAAAAACCTTTACAACATGGGGTTAGGGTTCCCTCAGCTGGATGCCCCCCAGAGATTAGGTTTGGGGGTGCTCCCAGAGGGTCCCTGTGGGAATGACAGCAGAGGGTCCCTGTGGGAATGACAGCTCCTTGAGAGGATCCTTGCCCCATGGCAATGATCCTGCTAGGCTTTCCTATGGAGAAATGGGTGCCTGCCATGTGCCCTACTAAGCCTCAGGGGATTGTGGCCAGGGGTCCTGGCAGGGCCCCTCCAGTATGACACAGAGGTCCCCAGGACTAGAGACAGGGCCTAAAGCACAGATGTATTTACTGTGGCCCCCATACCCTTCTGCTGCCCCATGCCCACGGAGCCCAGACAGGCCACCTTCTGTCCCTCACAGGCCATTGGAGGGCCTGTCCAGTGTCCCCTCAGCCTCAGCTGGGTCCTCAGGGCTCCCCTTGGGCTCCAGTGCATCCTCTGCAGCCCCTGGCAGGGAGGCATCCAGGTCACCACCCGTGGGACGCGGTGTCCAGGTGGGTGCCCAGGGCACCCCGGGTGTCGGCCGCGGCGGGAACCAGGAGAAGCCGGGCGCAGGGGCGAGTGCCACGAGTTGGGGCCGCGTGGAGCCGGAGGAGGCGGCATGTGGGATGAGAAAGAAGATATAGACACCTGAGACGACGAGCCCCGCGGCCACCAGTACGGCCAGCGCCACTGCCGCATTGAAGGCCCAGGTCGGGCTGTCCAGCGTTAGTCGGCGCGACAGCGGGCGGCCGAGACGCAGCGGTGGTGGGGCCGGCGGACGCGCAGGGCGGGCCTTGCGCGGCCCTGGCATGGGCGGCGGGCGCAGATAGAGCAGCCCTCGGCGACGGTCGAAACGCACCGAACCCTGGCGTGCTGGCAGCGTGCGCGCATCACGGGGCAGAAGGCTGGGTTGCGTGGGCAGTGCTGGCAGCCCGCCACGCGGGGCTAGGCGTGTGGGCGCACGGCACACTGGACAAGCCACTGCATCGCCGCCGCCCACCGTGGCCAGAGACAGGCGAGCCAGGCACTCGAGGCAGAAGACGTGGCCGCAGTCCAGGCACTTGGGCAGCTTGAACACACCATCAAAGGGCGACACGCAGATAAGGCATTCCACTGGAGAAGCGGGGGCCAGGATGGGGCCTGAGCCTGGGCTGCCGTCCCCATCCTCCTCATCCTCATCTTCGTCTGTCCCCCTGGACAGGGAGCGGGGCACAGAGAGTGAGGCCGGGGGTGAACTGGGGCCCGAGCCCTGAGCAGTCCGGAGGCGGCGGAGCCAGGGTGGCCTAGGGCAGGGCATCTGGACTGCACCTGCAGGGAGAGGTGGTCATGCAGGACGGAGGCAGTGGAAGGATGCCGGGGGTGGGGTGGGGGTGGGGGGTTGGGGTCAATGGCTCTAAAGGGGATCCAATGCAGAGCAGGATCCAGGAATAGCAGAGACTGGATGGGGAGTAGCTGTGCCCAAGGTGGGGCACACAGTATAACACCTGGGGTAAATGCATTATAGATGGGAAGAGAGGGTGTGAAAGGGATTAGGGACAGGAATGAACACTGGATGGATCAGAGATGAATCCAGGAAGCACCACAGATGAGCTAGAGACAGGGGCTGAGTGAACCTCAGCCAGAGAGGCTAAGGGCAGAACATGTAGACTGGACCTGAAAGGAAAGTGGCTGCAGGATGAGTGGCTCCATGTAGGACCCCCAGACAGGAATGGGGAGATCAGGAATAGGGACTCCCAGAAGAACTTCACATAAACCCTGCAGGACTCCAAAGAGAGACAGAGGACACGCCAGACTCAGAGAAAGGATGAAAGCTCGTAACAGGTGTCATAGGCTCCCCACCAGTAACAGACCCCAGCTGGCCAGAGTTCTTCCTACCTGTTGGTGCCTCCTCCGTCTGGCACGTCCCTGCCAGTTCTGACCCCAATCCTTGACATACTGGCAGTTGGACACTCAGTGCCCCTCCCTGTGGGAGGGTGCCTGTGGATGAACCACTCCCTCCAGATCACATTGCCCTGCCAGACCAGTTTGACTGCTTGCCCTGCTCATCAGGATGATGAAAAGCCGGATGTTGGGGGTGGCAGGAAGGTGATGGTACAGGCTGACAGTACTACCAGTCCAGGTCCCTCAGGTGAGGTCCTTGTCATTCAATACCTCTCCACCTGGGAGCCACTTAAGAACCTGGAGAGAAGGGGGTAGTGGGCAGAGCTATAGCCAGAAACAGTGGATGGGAAGACAGCCTTGAGTCCCTGGAAAAACTGTACAGTGACAAAGGTGGGACTTTGTGGAGTCCTGGAGGTGGAAGGCATGTAGATCCCACAATAGACTAGATGAGGTTTGCCCCTGCCAGCCAGCAAAGGGGCTGGAACCAGTCATGGCATAGCCCATAGACCTTGGCTTCCTCTCCCTAGGGCTGCTTCCAAGTAACAGGCCTCAGGATGGACTGCCACCCAGACCTCATGGGCACCCACCATGGGCCTCCCCAGGCCAGAGTGACATCTCTTCCAGGATAATCCCACCCCTCTCGTTTTCATCAACTGATGGAATACTCCAGGTGGCCAGGTCTGCACCCTGGGGTGCCATGGTTTTGAGTCAGTGGTGCTTCCCTGTGGAATCCAGGTCCCCACAGGCCAAAAGACACGACAGGAATGTGAGCAGCTCCTAAGGACACCAGAGCCATCCTGCCTCTCTCCCAGCTCCCAGAGCCCCCCAGGACAGACAGTGGCACAGGTGGGTGGCATTGCCCCGAAGGGCAAACAGGTTTATTGGGGCAGCAGCCAGGTGATCAACGGTTGGACTTGGCCACACGCTCCAGCTCGTCTTTCTTCTTGATAGCGTAGGAATTGGAGGAGCCCTGCAAGGAGGCACATGATCAGCACTGGGTGTCGCGGGAGTCCCCCCCGCCCCACCCACCCAACTGCCCACTGTCCTCACCCACCTTGGCAGCATTGATGAGCTCATCTGCCAGGCACTCGGCAATGGTCTTGATGTTCCGGAAGGCAGCCTCACGAGCACCTGTGCACAGCAACCAGATGGCCTAGGGAGCACAGGGATCAGTTAAGTCTGGAGCAGGGGATGTCTCCAAGTCAGGCATGATCCCCAACAAATTCTGGCTAACAGGCTGCTGCCCCTGGCTCACTTAACCGAGATACAGTGGGAGCCCAAAGTGCTGCCCAGGTAGCATACTGCCAGATCTGGGATCAGAATAAGGGCCACAAAAGTAAGTGTAGACACAAAGGCTGAGGTCGAGTCCCCAATGGCAGGAGACTTGAGACCTGCTATAATAGAGAAATGAAATGTAGTATGTGCTCCTGGCCTGGACCCTTGATGGGAAACAAACAGCTATAAAGGGTGTTCTGGGGACAGCTGCGTAAGTGGGGCACTGAAGGAACACTGGGTATTTTATGGCTGTTAATTCCTCAGGGGTGATGATAGGGATAAAACATCCATGTTCTTAGAGATACCCATTAAGTGTTAAGGAAGAAATGGTTAGTTAGAATGTCTATAGTCAATTCTCATATGATCCAAGAAACATATACACATTGTGTATAAAAATATACACCCAGGGAGTTCCCTGATGGTGTAGTGGCTTAAGGCTTCAGCATTGGCGCTGTCAGTGCTGCAGCCTGGGTTCGATTCCCAGTCAGGGAGCTATCCACATACCAAAAAGCAAAAAAAAAAAAAAAAAAAAAAAATTAAATAAAATAAAAAATAAAAATAAAAATACACACCCAAATGAAACTGCACCTCAGCCAAAATATAGCCAAGGAGAAGGTTTAGAGCTAGGGTTTAGGGAGTTCCCTGGTGGTGTAGTGGCTAGGCTTCAGCGCTCTCAATGCCATGGCCTGGGTTCGATTCCCAGCCAGGGAACTAACCCCACTACCCCCACAATGAGCTAGGATTTGCTCTCCATGGATGGGAATCCAGGAAGGCTTCCTGGAGGAAATGACACTCCAGGTAAAACATGCAGACAGGGATGAGCCTTCTTACTTGCCAGCTGTGCCTCAGGCAGGACTCCACCAAGGCCTGATTGCTGTTCCTGATTAAGCTACATGTGCCAAAAGCTCTAGGCCCACCTGATTCACACGGCGCAGAGGGGACACGTCCACAGCCTGTCTCCTCACTGTTCCAGCTCGTCCAATGCGGGTTGAGTCCTCCCGGGGGCCACTGTTGATGATGGCATTTACCAGGACCTGCAGGGGGTTCTGGGAGACAGAGCGCCATGAACCTGACACCCAGTCCATGTCCCTCCCATTTCCTCACCCCAAGACTTGAAGGAGTCTGGCATGTGCCCTGGGGTGGTTGCTTGCTTTGGGATGCACTAGGGCACTCAGCTCCATACGACCTCAGGTCCTACCTCCCCAGTGAGCAGATGGATGATCTCAAAGGCATGTTTGACGATGCGCACAGTCATAAGCTTCTTGCCATTGTTGCGTCCGTGCATCATCATGGAATTGGTGAGGCGCTCCACAATGGGGCACTGTGCCTTGCGGAAGCGCTTGGCTGCATAGCGCCCTGCACTGTGGGGCAGGTATTTGGCATACTTCTCCTTCACAGCGATGTAATCCTGGGGCAACAGGGAGAAAAGGTGGGGGACCACAGTTAGGAGCACCCAGTCAGGGTAGTTCCCACTCACCTGTGCAGGCTTGGTCGTGAGCCCCTGCTGCCACACTCACCCCCCCACCCCAAACAAGTGATTTTAAGTCACTAAACAGAGCACTTCCTTTATAATGGGAGGAAGCAGAGTGGAGAACTAAGGGAGGCACAGCTAATGACCCATTTTAAGCATTCCTTCAACTCCGCACAATGGATGTTTTAAATCATTCTTGGGGGTGGGGGGCTGTCCTGTGCACTGCAAGATGTTTAGCAGCACCGAGGATGCCAACAACACTCCCTGGTTTTGGTACCCCAAAATGTATCAACATTGCCACATGCTCAATAAAGGGGGGGAAAATCACTCCAGAGAAACACTGAAACATACATTTCCTAAGAAAATGTCTGAAAATACCAAAATGTTGGGGGTGGGGGTGGGGGGTGGAGTTCCACTATGAAACACACCCAAGGCCATCCTATCACGTATGAGGATATACACAAACCATGTTCTACAAATACAAGCAATGACAGGAAAAGGACACAGGATTCTGATATAGAAGTGAGTCTGGGTCTATGCTAGAGAGAACTACCTGCACAAATAGGCAAGTAACTTGCGTATGTTCATGCAGGGAAACATGCAAACATCAACTGTCCTGCCCCATGGGAGAGCCCTGCACAGCTTTTAAGACAGAGGGAGGACTCTGGTACCATGACTCTGCTTCCCCAGCTCTTAAGAGAGCACCAGGGAAAAGTCAAAAGTAGTTTTTACATTTTTAAAGGACTGTACAGAAAAAAGAAAGCCAGGAGGGAGTTCCCGGATGGTATAGTGGCTTAGGGCTTCGGCGCTGACGCTGTCAGCGCTGCGGCCTGGGTTCGATTCCGAGCCAGGGAGCTACCCACATACCAAAAAGCAACAACAACAAAAAGCCAGGAAACAAACACATATGTGACAGAGACTACATGTGCCCACAAAGACTAAAACATTTACTATGTGGCCTTTTAAGTTTGCAGAACCTCCAACAAGTCCATGAATATTTATTAAGACATTCAGGGTGAAAAGCACAGCTGTTATTAATGACAGTCCCAGGGCAGGTACCCAGTCTCTATAGTCTGAGAAGCAATAAAAATGTTTTAATTTCTTCTAAAGCTAAAAAGAAAAATGAATATAATCCAACCTGAATTTTATTCATCTTTGTACTAATGCAGTCACAAAATACAACTTTTGTTTTATAAAACACAAGGGATGTGATGCTTCTTCTAAGGAGCTATCTTGTGATAAAAACTAGCAACCTCTAAACAGGACACAAGGGAAAATGGATGTGGTGGTTCAGGAATTCCCCTTTTTACCTGTCATGTCTTCAACTCTTGACTTAGCAGGACACCACAAGTTTGAAGTGACCCCTTCTGCAAGAAACCACATGTGCCCCAACCCCAAGGTGGGGGGTACAATCACCATGTCCCTTCTCACCTGCAAGGAAATGTCATTGATCTGGACATCATCAGTGCTCCACTTCCCAAAGAGCTTGATGTCGGGGGTCTCTGCTACTGCAGGTGCAGCCGTCTCCCACTCGGTCATCCTAGGGACATAAATTGTCAGAACCCAGGCATGATCACCCCTGGCATGTGAGACCCCTCCACATCCTGTGACTTCCAATGTTATAAGGAACCAAACCAAGAAGACTATGAAATTCTGGCCCACCTTTTTCTGCCCTAGAGAAACCACTCAGCTGTCAGCAAGATGCATTTATCTCTCGCCCAGGACCCCTGGAGCCAAGAGCTGGTAGGCACCAGATCAACAGCTGCTGCATGAACGACAGCTGGGGAGGTAATGTCAAATGCCCTGACATGGTATCCGTTGAAGTTCAAAATCCAGCTATGACATTAAGGAGCCCTGCCACACTGGGAGAGTCAAACTGCTTTGGAATCATCTTCTGCATCAGTGAAACGGAAGGATCATTGCAAGAATGCTGCGCATAATCAAGGCAAAGGCTGCGGTTCGTGTCTGATACCAAGGAAGCACTGAGGGCTGCTATTAAGAAGAAAACCGTGCACAGATCAGAACGTGCATCGTGTGTCTCAGAACAACGTTAACTTCGTATTTCAACGTGCAATTACAAAGAACAAATCCACAATACTGAGTCCTGCTGCGGGCAGAACTACGGAGGGGGGCGAGGTGGCACCAGCAACGCGGCTATTAAGACCATGTCCTGCACCTCCGCCCGTTTCTTCAGCACATTTTCCGGAGGGAGAGGTGAGGCCCCAGAAGGGAAGCTCGGGCTTTGGGGCCCGCCCTAGGGATTCCTAGAAGATTTTGGATCGTCCCTCAGACGTCCCTATCCCACGGCGGTCTCACCTGAGTAGGCTGCCAAAGCTTCTCTACCGCTTGGCGCGAACCACGCGACGTCCTGGCACAGACAGGAAGAGGCAGTAGGCCCCCGGCCTAGGCTTTTAACGGAAGCGAAAACTTCCGGGTCAGTAGTGGCTACCGTGCGCAAAAGGAACACTGTATTCAAGGACCAATCCCGAGCAAGAATGTAAAAACATCCCCTATGCTAGACGAAATACGTGAACACCGAGCGCATGCGTATTTGCAAAAAGCGTCCCCACCAGCGTGCCTGGCGGATGTCTGACATCCAGTATTAGACCCGTCTTGAGGGCTCCAGCACAAGCGCAGAGGTCTCCGTGAGGCCAGCGCCGCCATACATAATGAGGGCAAAAGTCCGGCTCGGGTTTGTACTGTGTTCGGTCGCTGACTTCATGTCCCACTTGCCGCAGATTCCAATTGGAGGAGGGCCGAAGTGGCTCAGTCCTCGGCCAGGACACAGAAGCTTTGCAGGCACCGTGCGCTACAGCGCTCCGAGCGGCGGCGGAGTGGGGTCTGGTGCTCACGACTGCCCTCCGCTGATCCGGTCCTCGCGTGTGCGCATGCGTGAGCACCACTCATGGTTCCTTCACCCACGCTCACGTGCTGGAGGGTGCTGCGGGCTTGATCCTCGGAGAAGGGGCATTTTCTCGCTTGACCTAGGCTGACCAGATGGACCGTTTTAAATGGGACAGAAAACAACAGTACTGTCCCATTTCAAACGGTAGGTAGGGTCAGCCTAGTCTCATTGGGTTAAATTTAAGATGTCAGTAGGCTGACCCTACCTACCCTTCGAAACGGAACAGTATTGTTGTTTTATGTTCCGTTTAAAACGGTACGTCACCTTTTACCCCATGTTGGGGTCTCCTCATCGTCTCTCCTCGACCCCCGTCATTGTGTGCAGGCAGAAGTTGAGGAGGACCAATGGACAAAGGGCCAAGGGATGTGCCCAGCAGATGGCCTGAGGGACAGTTCCCCCACGCTCCTTGGTGGACAGCCCTGCCCACTCTTCAGTCATCCCCATTGACCCCAAAGGCCAGAGTGGAGAGCATGTACCAGCCCTTCACATACACATACAAACCCCCCTGCCCTGCCTCTTTGGTGCCTTCTAAACCTATACACGAGCTGAGAGGGGACATGGACTCCTCCCTGGTGAGCTTCTCAGAGGCAACAACCATAGTGGCTGCAAACCCATGCTGGCTGGCAGGATTGATGGGTTGATGTCTGGTGGAGGATGGGGATCCCCACCTCCTAGTGCCCACCTCAGCCTCCAAGAAGGTCTTCCCCTATCCAGACTCCAAGGGGCCCTACAAATCGACTCAGGATGGCTTCCATTTGTCCCCAGGAATCCCACTTGCCATCCCCTGGGCATGCACATAGCAAGTGCTCAGCAGCTGCATTGTTTACTGACTGACTGTTAAGGTTTGCCCCTGCCCCTACTCTAATTCCAGAAGCTCTCATACCAGAGACTCTGGGTACCCTTGGACTGTCATTAGTAACAGGACTGTATTTAGTAACAGCTCAGAGGACACAGGCCCTGAAGCTGGTCTGGGTTGAGGGTTAGAACTCAGGCTTTGACAGGGGCATAGAAGCTGCACCTGGAGGCAACAGCCCCAGCCTCAGCCCTTGTAGCCTGTGGGTCTTCTGCTCTCTACCCTGTTACGTGCAGAGCAGCAGCCTTGGGCCTCACATGGGGGGTCCGTGGGGTGAAGAGGGGCTAAATGGGTTCCTCCCTGGTCCTAGAGGGTCCCTCTCTGATCCTTGGGGGCCCTGCCTGGTCCTGGGGACTGCCCTGGGGAGGTGTTGACAGGTGGACAACAGAGGCAATGAATGGCACCATTCACCCTTATACTGAATAGGATCCAGAGGGGCTCCTCCCTGCCTCCTTCTCTTGGAAACCCCTCTGAACCTCAGTTTCCCCCTTCAGCATGGAAATGAGAACAGAATCAAACAAGGCCAGTTTGGAGCCTGTGGCCTGGCTACTGGTGGTCACTTGATAAATGCACATCTTTATAAACGTCAGTGACCCTTGGTGCATTGGAAGGATATTCAGAACAGTCTCACAGACATGGATTCGTAGTGTGTGAGATTTGGTGGTGCAAGGCACAAATTGGGGGAGAAATGGGGACCTGGATTTGAGGACGGGGAATCTAAGGCCTTAACTGGAGGAGAAACAGGGACTTAGATTTGTTAAGATCCAGTGGCAGGAATTGGAGAACTACAGATGAATATTGGGGAAGAAAGAGGCATCTGAATTTGGCAGAACTAGAGATGGGAATTTAGGAAATTATACGTCATGGAGCCGGAGGACTCGGCCACCGGGATTTTGGGGGGATATCTAAGGACAAAGCCCAAGTATTTACGGAGCACTCCGATATTCCCTACTCCGGCACAGCGGACGGTGTCCACTCGAAACGGAAGTCTTGCCCTCCTCTGGGAATGACCAATTACCAGCAACTAAGTAGCTGGAAGGCGGGATGATGTGAGGTGTTTCCAAGGCAATGGCAAATCGCAGGAAGGCTCCAGTTTTATCTGTTAGTCTACGTCTCCACCCTTCACCACCTAGGTTAGGCTTGGCGGTCGCCACGGTAACCACGATGCTCAGCGGAGCCACGACAAGTTCTCTCATTCCTCTTTTGCCAGGTTCTCCACCAACCGCATCGGCCCCCGGGCGGACTTGCATTTCCCTCAACCCACCCAGCTGGCTCCTAAAGGCCTTTCTGACCGATTCCTTCAGGTCCGAAAGAAGGCATGAGGAAGTCTGCGTCCTGGCCTGGACGTCTTTTTTTTTTTTTTTTTTTTTTGCGGGGTGTAGGGGAAGGGACCCTGAACGCCACGCTGGCATGGAGAACCGCCAAGACGGAAGTTTTCTGGGGGTCCAGAGCAGCTCACTTGGGGCGTTGATGAGGCGCAAACGGATGGACCCCTTGCACTTCAGGTCCTGGCCGGCTGCGGTGGGGTTGCTTTGTTGGTTCCGGTTTGGAGGGGGCGCAGGAGTCTGACTCTGGCTGGCCCGGGGTGTGCCGCGACTTACAGGTGGCTACCGGCCTTGGCCACCTGCCTCGTTTGAGCTTCCGGTCTGAGGCCGCTCTCGGGGCCCAGTGCTTGCTGCGTGTGGAGGGTTTTGACAAAGCTCTATGCTCACTAGAGCTTCAGCTGGGGTATCTCCAACAGCTGAAGATGGGAGTTCCCTGATGGTGTAGTGGCTTAAGGCTTCGGCGCTGGCACTGTCAGCGCTGTGCCCTGGGTTCGATCCCCAGTCAGGAAGCTACCCACATACCAAAAAGCAAAAAAAAAAAAAGAAAAAAAAAGTAAAAGCTGAAGATGGCTGGGGCAGTGTCTGGAACCTGGCACACAGTGGAGTTCCATAACTGTCTGCTGAATGGACAACCATTTTATAAATTAGCTAAAAGCAGTCACTATTTTCTGAGTGCTTGCTCGACACTATCCAGTCCTGTGCCAAGACTGTTACACAGATTGATTAATTTTTGTTCTCACTCCAAGTCTAGAAAGGCAGCAGCAGCATCCTGTCCGTTTCACAGATGGGGAAATGGGAGTTCAAAGAGAGGAAACCTTCGGGTCTTCAGGAATTTGAAATTTTTAGCGCTCAGAGCCACTACAGGGCTTTAAATGCAGATCCGGGGCCACCTGGAAAGAGCCAGAGCTGACAACCCTCCATAAGGTGGTTGCCCATGTTTCTCCACTTTACAGATGGGGAAATTGAGGCCGAGGTAGGCAAGCCATGCATCCTGGGCTGAACCCATGCAGACAGAATCAGAGCCACATCGGACGACTTGGTCAAGTGCTAGACTTCATCCTAACCCCTTCCCCTGCTCCCAGACAGGTCAAAGACGACAGTGGAGGGGAGGGGAGGAACCAAACCTGGAGAGGCAAAGAAGTCACCTCCTGACCACCTCACCCACTGAGCTGCCTTCAGCTCCTGCTGAAATTCCTTTATGTCTCCCCCCTACACACCTTTTTTTTTTTAATTTTTAATTTTTATTTATTTATTTTTTATGTGGGTAGTTCCCTGACTGGGAAACGAACCCAGTCTGCAGCGTTCACAGCACCGAAGCCTAGCCACTACCCCAACAGGGAACTCCATCTTTCCCTTTTTTTACAGCTTTCAAGACCTTTGAGCAAATTTGATCAAGCCATCCAGGATGCCTCAGCCAATGATGTTTGCTTTCATCGCTCCTGGTACCCTCCTTTTCCTCCTGGAAACTGCGAGCTTCTCCATTTCTATTTGGCCATCCTGGATTCTGCAACCAGTTCTCTGAGTTGGAGGCTGGCCTCAGAATGGAGGCTCCAGTCCAGAACACTAAGCATGGAATAGTCCCTAAGCTGATTCCCACTGAGCTGCCTTGGATCCTCAGGAGAGGGCTGAGGTGGAACCAGGAACCTTCAAAGAGGACAGAGCTGGGAAACGCCCTCTCAGGAGGGGGACCTCTGTGGAGGGACAGCAGGCAGCAGGACAGCTTCCCTAGGGCTGGGGCCTTGGCATGAGCTCCAATCCAGGGACCTGACACTTTGCATGTCATCCTTGCACAGGGGCCATGCTAATCTTCTCTGTATCATTCCAATTTTAGGATATGTGCTGCTGAAGTTAGCACGGACCTGAAAATTTGAAGCTGGATCCCTCTGTGGAAACCCTACTTCCTCTCCTGTGTGACTAAGGGTCTCATTCCTAAAGCCCTCTGTGTGTGACCAGTGAGTGTAGTGGGGTGCTTTTCTGTTGCTACTCTTAACATTAGCCCTGGGGAGAGAGGAAGAACCACTTAGTCAACAGGCTTCAATAAAAGTGGGAAGATTGTGCAGACCTTTCACAGACCCTGCAGCCAATTCCCACCCAGACAAGCCCCCCACACCAGTGCCTGCCTTCAATTGGACTTCCAATCTGAGTAGTAGCCACTTTACACTTGCCCGGACAGTAATAAGGCTTTTGTGTGGTTCCGTGGCAACACCAGATAATTCATTCCAGAGAGAGGCCCCTTGTATACACCCAGAGAAGGAAGTACTTTTTTTTTTTTTTTTTTTTTTTTTTTAAATATCTGGGTAGTTCCTGGCTGGGAAGGGAAGTACTTTGGTAGAGCTCAGTGCTCTTCCAGCAGCAGGACACACACAGGCATGAGAATTCTCAGTTTTGGTGAGCCTCTTGTGCAGCAGAGGACATAGCAGTGAGAAGTCCCAAGAAGGGCAATGGGGACCTTCAGCCAGTGGTGGAACCTGTTCACATACCGGTGCACCCACACAGAGAGCCAGTGATTGCGTTTGTTCCTCTGCAGCAACTATGGCAAGGCCTTCGTGAGTTACCAGGGAAAGTGACCTTCCAAGTGCCCTTCAGCTACCACTGGCTCCAACCTCATTGACCATGGTAAGCCCCATGCAGAGCTCCAAACCAAGCCCTTACTTTGTCCTTTGACAGAAAGTCAGACCCCCAAGGCAGGGCGTACGATGTTCAGACACCCACAGGATCAAGAGAGGGCGCGGGACAGTCCCAGTCCCCCTGAGAAGCGCGCCGTGGGAGCATTTGGGGGTGTCACACTTTGGGTTGATGAGCTAAATCGGTTAACAAAACTCTATGTGTATTTGTGTAGCACTAGCCAAGAAACAGGCAGGCAAGGATAAGGGTCACATAAGTGGGTGGAAGGTCCGACCAGCTTATTCTACCCAGGCAAGAGGGGTTAGCATTATCTTTAGGGCTGGGGAGCCGTGATTCTCAAACGGGGCTGCACATATTAGCATCAACAGTGGAGCTTTGACACCTAGATGCTCGAGCTCTACTCTCAGAGTTGTGGCGAGTACCCCGCTCACTGGGACATTTCAGAGCCCTTCAGGTTTTTTCTACCCCAGCGAGGCTGAGAATGGTAGATCGTGGGTCCGGACCTCCCAGAAATCTGACTGGGAGCAAGGGCTGTCAATCATCGTAATGACCAATCACCAGCTTTGCCAAAGCCAGATGGGCGGGATTTCCGTTTCCTTGGCGACGACGCAGGTTTGTGCCTCGCCTATTGGATGTAGACTGGCTCAGTTGCCATGACACCAGAAGCGCACAGCGCGGCAAGACTACATTTCCTAGCAGTCCCAGCTAGGGCGCCTGCTCACCCTTGCGGTGCCGCGGCGGCAGGGAGGACGATGAGCGTTCCGCGCAGCGTGTGGTGCGGGGACCAG